>CM042551.1:1877500-1920000 GCA_023630585.1 Cranoglanis bouderius | reverse complement strand
AAAAAAAACTACTCAAATACTACTGAATACACTAAAAAACTACTCAAATACCACTGAAAATACTACAAAAACTACTCACACTACTCAAAATACTAAAAAAAGCACTCAAATACCACTGAAAATACTACAAAAACCACTCAAACACTACTGAAAACACTAAAAAACTACTCAAATACTACTGAAAATACTAAAAAACTACTCAAATACTACTGAATACACTAAAAAAACTACTCAAATACCATTGAAAATACTACAAAAACTACTCAAATACTACTGGAAACACAACAAAACTACTCAAATCCCACTGAAAATACTACAAAAACTACTCAAATACCATTGGAAACACAAAAAACTACTCAAATACTACTGAATACACTGAAAAACTACTCAAATACCGCTGAATACACTGAAAAACTACTCAAATACCACTGAATATACTAAAAAACTACTCAAATACTACTAAAAATACTAAAACATACTCAAATACTACTGAAAATACTAAAAACTACTCAAATACTACTAAAAATACTACTGAAAATACTAAAAATTACTCAAATACTACTGAAAATACTGCTGAAAAATGACTCTAAAATACTACTTGAACAAAACTACTAGAAAATACTACTCACAATTAGAACTACTTGGAAATACTACTCTCAAAAAAACACTTGAAAAAATACTGGGAAAAACTTTGAAAAATACTACTAAAAATTACTTAAGTACTTAAATTAATTAAAGTATCAATTAAAGTAATTAAAAATATTACTCTCTATAAAAACTACTCAAAATACTACTCGCAGTAAAAATCCCTTGAAAATACTACTTGCAAAAAAATACTACTGGAAAGAAAAACCTACTCAAAAATACTACTGGAAAAAATACTGGAAAATACAACTAAACAAATAGTCTGAAATACTACTGAAAAAAAACTATTTGTAAATACATACTACAAAAAAAAGGACTTGAAAACACTACTAGACACGAAACCTATTTAAAAATACTACTCCAAATAAACTACTCAAAAATATTACAGGTAGAGAAGTGAGATTAATCAGGACGTCTTTATGAGTATTGTGTTTGACCAATCGATGGACTTGCACTATTTTAGCTCCGCCCACATGTCCCAGATCAGCTCTCATGGTGCTCAGGCAAGAACCAAATTTAGAGCTGGTACTTAAGTAAAGTACGGCTCGCTCGGCGAGAAGAGGATGATGGGTAATTCCCTGTAGGTTGTGTACCTTGGCCTCCTCGTTGACGTCCCACGTAAAGGACACGGCGTTGTAGGCGATCTCCTCGATGTTCCCGATCGTGTTGAAGCTCTCTTTGTAGTCCGCTGTGACAAAATGACACAACAAATGATCAGAGCGACGTTTAAAACATGTAAAAAAAAAAAACATATAATAAATGTATTATATTTTTTATATTCATAAAACATAACATTTATATTTATTTAAAAAATACATACTGTATATAAAAAATAAAAAAGCGAATGTAAAAAAAAAAATTTACATTAAGATTAAGTTAAAAAAATATAAACAAAAGTTCAGCTACTTCCTTTCAGTTCATAATTATTTGGAAAAGTTTAACATTTAAAAATATAAATAAAAAAGATATCTCAGAAAAGCGTATTGCGATATAATTTATCATGATACTGATATCATCGTATCGCCCAGCCCTAACTTAAAGTTTAAATACGGTGATACAGAATCGACATCTCTCACCTGCACTTCAGTGTTTTAGGTTTAAATATATACATTTAATTTCAGAAAAGTTTGTGTAAAAGTCTAAAAGAGCTGTAAAGCGCAGGTCAGATCGTTGAGCTCGAGTAAGCGCTACTTGCCGTCTACAATAAACTGGCACGCTTCCACTCCTGATAAATCTTATCTCCGTGAGTAAACACACCGGTTCTGACTTCAAAGTCTCAGCTCAGGAGCAATAAAGGTTATTTGTGTTTTATGGCCTCTCGCACTCGTGATTAGGAAAACACTCCGCCAGCTCATACACACTCGGACGGAGCCTGGCTGTCTGCGCTCGGCTAGCGTACGGCTAACACACTCAGAAATTTCCATTACCTCAGAAACTCTGTGTGCTAATCAGAGGGGGGGGGTTAATCATAAAATCATCACAATCCTACTTTAAAAACCTCAGGTTCAATTACATTTTCATCCACTTGTACAAATCATGCTAACTGTCACATTTTTTAATTTCAGCTACGTTGTTTGTTTGTTTTTTTTTAAAACTTCCTAAAGACTTCCTAAGTTTGCTAAGCAAAAAGAATTAGCATGAAAACCATCATGAATCGGTTTATCCTGATCGCTTCCGACCAACAAATACTGAAACATTCGAGAGACGATAAGCATGATAAACACATTTCCTTATCCTGACTTCTTCAGACCATTGCTAACATAGCTAGCTAGCTAGCAGATGGCTAAATGATCATCTATTAAAAACACACCGGATCATGTCTTTCGTATTAGTTCAGTTTTAAAACTTAAACTTATCTTTCTGTAGATTTGTGTAAAAAAAAACAAAAACATACAGCTAGTTTCCTCTAGTTCAGAATTAGCCGAAGTCTTGCTAACGTTCGTTTATTGCTAACGTGAACACGATGATTATTTATATATATTTATAACCTTCAAAAAAACTATCATTTCTGATAAATGTTAATTGTAGGTTATGCTCGATTTTTTACTTCCTGCCGTTTAGCTTGTAAATTAGCTCGTAGCTGATTCTCTTCAGCTAGTTAGCTAGTCAACAAGCTATTAAAGTGTGCTAAACTGCAGAAAAGTCTATCAGGTCAATTAAAGTTGTTTTACTTTGTTGGTTTTAGTTGATGTAAATGTTCCAACATTACACTTTTTTTTTTTTTCTGCTTTAGCTCTTTGCTAAATTTTAGCTTTCAATGTTGTAGCATCATGTTGTAGTGAAACGTTTCAGCTGTTATCAGAAATGAACCTGAATCGTGCGAGAACATGTGAGTACGTGCTGATTTATCGTCCATGTACTTGTTATTGTTACCTCAGTACTGTTTTTCTGGCAGTTTAACTCAAATTTAACGTTTAGCTTGGGATATTAAAACATCGACCAACAGTAAAATGTGCTATTATTTATTATTTATGCTACTTTAAATTTTCATTCCGGTTGAAGGTAAAATTATTATTATCAATAAACATGTATTTATAATATTTAATAAATTAGCTCTTTTCTCATGTGAGTATTATTATTATTATTATTATTATTAGTAGTAGTAGTAGTAGTAGTAGTAGTATAAATGTACATATCTTTGTTAAATATTAAATATTAAATATTATTGACCGTTATTATTAAATAATTTTTAACCATTGTTTTAGACGGTGAACTTGTGGTAAATAAACACATATTGTTACATATTGTTTATTTCTCTTAAATTAATAATGATTGTTTTTTTCAGTTCATTCAGATTTGTTGATATTCGTATTAATGAGAAATTTCGAGTTCCGTCCTAATCCCCAGCCGGGTTTTATCTGAGACTCGTTCCCTTTCCCCTTTCCCTCCCTCACACACCCCGGCTTTGTCTGTTAGCTCGTCCTCCTCGGATAAATAGAGCCATTCAAATGCAGGATCCTGTGACATGGCCTCGGGCCTGAGGAACAATCAGCTTCAACTGCTATTCAAATCTCAACCGGCCCAGGTGTCGGCTTTCACTCAGTGTCACTTCAACTTCCACCTCTATCTCCTTCCAGCCTGAGTCTCTAACCACCTTCTCCTCCACCTGCACCTCCACCTCTATCTCCTTCCAGCCTGAGTCTCTAACGACCTCCTCCTCCACCTGCACCTCCACCTCTATCTCCTTCCAGCCTGAGTCTCTAACCACCTCCTCCTTTACCTGCACCTCCACCTCTATCTCCTTCCAGCCTGAGTCTCTAACCACCTCCTCCTCCACCTGCACCTCCACCTCTATCTCCTTCCAGCCTGAGTCTCTAACCACCTCCTCCTCCACCTGCACCTCCACCTCTATCTCCTTCCAGCCTGAGTCTCTAACCACCTCCTCCTTTACCTGCACCTCCACCTCTATCTCCTTCCAGCCTGAGTCTCTAACCACCTCCTCCTCCACCTGCACCTCCACCTCTATCTCCTTCCAGCCTGAGTCTCTAACCACCTCCTCCTCCACCTGCACCTCCACCTCTATCTCCTTCCAGCCTGAGTCTCTAACCACCTCCTCCTTTACCTGCACCTCCACCTCTATCTCCTTCCAGCCTGAGTCTCTAACCACCTCCTCCTCCACCTGCACCTCCACCTCTATCTCCTTCCAGCCTGAGTCTCTAACCACCTCCTCCTCCACCTGCACCTCCACCTCTATCTCCTTCCAGCCTGAGTCTCTAACCACCTCCTCCTCCACCTGCACCTCCACCTCTATCTCCTTCCAGCCTGAGTCTCTAACCACCTCCTCCTTTACCTGCACCTCCACCTCTATCTCCTTCCAGCCTGAGTCTCTAACCACCTCCTCCTTTACCTGCACCTCCACCTCTATCTCCTTCCAGCCTGAGTCTCTAACCACCTTCTCCTCCACCTGCACCTCCACCTCTATCTCCTTCCAGCCTGAGTCTCTAACCACCTCCTCCTTTACCTGCACCTCCACCTCTATCTCCTTCCAGCCTGAGTCTCTAACCACCTCCTCCTCCACCTGCACCTCCACCTGCACCTCCACCTCTATCTCCTTCCAGCCTGAGCCTCTAACCACCTCCTCCTCCACCTGCACCTCCACCTTTATCTCCTTCCAGCCTGAGTCTCTAACCACCTTCTCCTCCACCTGCACCTCCACCTCTATCTCCTTCCAGTGTGAGTCCTTAACCACATCCTCCTCTATCTCCACCTCCACTGCTATCTCTTTCCAGCATGAGTCCCTAACCCCCCCACCCCCCCTTCACCTCCACCTCCACCTCCACCTCCTCCTCCACCTCCATTCGTTCCAGCGTGAGTCCCTAACCACCTCCTCCTCCACCTCCACCCCCTATCTTCACCTACGTCTCATCCTCGGAACTTCTGACCTAAATATAATCCCGTCATTCACTCACTCCTCCACCATCTGCTCCTCCCTGCGTCCTAAACCAAACCCAGTGGCCTTTCAGCTGATAATTACACCCCGAGACTCGACCTGCCGTTAAACAAAACACAGCCACGGCCTTTTAAACCCTGACGTTCCTCCCCAAAGTCTAAACTCAAACTTACATCCAGAATAAAATCAGGCCCGGTGTGTGTGTGTGTGTGTGTGTGTGTGTGTGTGTGTGTGTGTGTGTGTGTGTGTGTGTGTGTGGCCCAGGCTGTGGCCTGAGCCTTTTATTTCACTATATTTTATTTTGTTTCTGATTTGTCGCGATTCAGTTTTCACAGTAAAGAGCTTTATCTGTCCATCACAGAGGAAGTTTATCATTTCAGTATTGATTAAAATTTTTAGTCTTTACCAAGAGACACACATTTATTACGATGAAGAGAAGACACACTGCAGAGAATTTACACTTAAACCTCTGGGTGGAAAAAGCTAATACGAGTCGATGTGTTGCTCAGAACTGAAGCTGAATTTCTAAAACTCTTTTGTGTGTTTTGACTCTGAAGCCCCTCGGGGCCTGGAGGAAATTGGTTCCTCTTGATTTGCCACCGTGGTTAAACACACACCTGCTTTAACCGAGGCAGGTTTACAATCGAGCATGGTGAAGAACGTACTTAAAATAATAATTAAACCATTGTATTGTATGTTTTTGTGCAGGTGCGGTGCATATTCTTATATATATTTTTAATTTTAAATGCCCAATTTAGGATAATTTATTTACGTAAGATGTTTTCGCTGAGCCACAAACATTCCACAAACTTTGAGGTTTTTCTGGCTGAAAACGGTCCGGTTTTTTGTGCGACATGCCACAGCCTGTGTGTGTGTGTGTGTGTGTGTGTGTGTGTGTGTGTGTGTGTGTGTGTGTGTGTATGTTCCAGTGTAACAGAGAGAGGCAGAAAAGAAAAAATGAACGATGGATGAAAATCTGGGACTTGTTTGGACAGAGAGAGGAATGTCCTGCAGCGTTTGTGTGTGTGTGTGTGTTAGTGTGTGTGTGTGTGTGTGTGTGTGTGTGTGTGTGTGTGTGTGGCGGACGCGTGAATGGTTAAACCTGAGCGCTGTTCATGCTAACGCCCGGCCCGGGATACTGAACACACATTAACCCGGGAGTTAGCCTCACGTCTCAACACTGGAGAGAGGAAACTCCTGGATAACATGCTAACACAACTAGCTTATCCGATTAAATACTATTTTATAGAATTTCTAGCTAAACTAGCTGTTATTGTCCAACCCTTCAATGTGAAGCTAGTCAGCTAGTTATATTACTGTTTAATAGCTGATTCCTATTGCGCTGCTAGCAACTAGCTATTGATGTTCAGCTATCATTTTCCAGTAACAGCCCCTGACTAGCATGAGTGTAAATATCTCATTAATCTTCAAATAAATAATGTTAGTATTTCTATAAAATAAGCTATTAAAATGTAATATATATTGCACTGAACAATATTTTTTAGCTAATTATATTTTAGCTAGCATTCTCCAGTAACAGTCCCTAGCTAGCATAATTAATAGCGAGCTAGCTAGCTATTTAGCTATTTATGTTGCTCCATTGACAGCCCTTCGAAGTAACCACTTCTTGCATTAGCAGTGTAGATAACCAAGCTAACAGTTTAGCAATATTTGTTTTATCTATTGATGATGATGACCGTCACTGACCTCACTAACTAGATTTAAAACCTTTTTTATACAGCTAGCTAACATTATCCACTAGCCTAACTTAGCCTGTGTTATCTAGTTAACTCTCTAACATTTACCACTTTGCTCATTTATCTGGTGTTTGCTAGTAACATTAGCCACTTGCTAACATACGTATTGTAGCTATGTAATTAACTTTAACCACTATCTAATGTAGCTAACCTTATCACCTTAACGTGTAACACAAGCTGACTTTAACATTATCTAGCTAACTAGCATTAAACACTATCTAATTTACCTAACACTAACTAGCTGGCTCACTAACAATTACTACTTTGCTAATTGATCTAACCCTAGCTAGCTAACTAACATTAAACACATATATAAAACGTTACCGATGTCGAGGACCCGCTGCTTAGCCGTGTGCTGGCGAGAGTGCCAATATCTCCAGTACTTCAGCTGTTCATCTCGGTTCTTATCTTCACTGAACACCACCATGACGACACTCTGGAGGGATGAAGAGATGGTGGGTGGGTGGATGGATGGACGGAAGAAGGGATGATGGGTTTGTTGTAAAAAAAAAAAAAAAGAAAAAAAAGAGAAACGAAAAGTCAGCGTTAGCATGAACAAGTCCGTCGACACCATAATGAGAAAGCGCTACGTTCTGACGCTAAGTTACTACACGAGTTCGATAGGTATAGTAGCTTTAGCTAAACTACTGTATTGTGTAGATATTGGGAAATCTGTTAGCAAGCAAGAAAATGCTAGGCTAGCCATTACATAGTGTCATCAAAACCAGTTGCTAAGTTGCTAACATTAGGCTAACTATTATAGAGAGTAATTGAAACGTAGCTAAACTGCCGTGTCGTGTAATTATATATTGCTGTTGATGATGAAAATGGATGGTGCTTCTTCCTCACCCGCACTTTGCTGATGGGGTGTCTCAGGCGTTTGTTGCTGCTCGTCTCGTTCAGCGTCACGGCGTAAAACTGTCCTTTATTCAGGTAACTCATCGGCCCCTCGCCCTGTTTCTGTCTCAGTGACCTCGTGGCGTCCAAAGTGTACTGGAACGTGTCTCTGTCCAAAAGAAACCAAAAGAACCACGTTCAGGGAGAACCCTTGTTTTACGAAAAAGCTACAAAACATTTAAAATGTCAGAGAGATAAACAAACACAACCAAGAAAACACTAATATATATATAATTTACATATATTTACAGCTATTTTGATTTAAGTTTATTAATTTCTCAGCTGTTTTTATCCTCAGTGACTCATAATGAAGGTTCTGGGCTTCGCTGAAGGATCTGGCCGTGATTTGAAGAGACTAAAAAAATACTTTAACATCTTCCTCTAAATCCTGACTTTACACTCCTCCTTTACGTTCCAGAAATCAGTAAATAAAAACTCACACGTTCGATTGGTTGAAGATGAACTCGTCGGCTCCGAGAGATGAGGGACGATATTTCTGCAAAACATTGTAAAGATCGTGTTATATTTAAGTAAAATTGTTCATTGTTTAGAAAGTTCATTGGATAATTGAGGGCTTATGGTTTCCAAAAAGTACGTGGAACCCTAACTGACAGGGAAACATTCTCACAATCTGTTTTTTTTTTTTTTAATTGATCAATTTCCACCATTTTCTAATTTTGTGGATGTTTTTTGCTGATAAAATTTATAATTCTAAAGTAATTTTTTATTTTTTATTTTTTTAAAAAAAGGTAAATTCCAAATGAAACATGAGCAAACGAGTAAATTCTAAAAAAAAAAAAAAAAAAAAAAAAAAAAGAATTTAAAAAACATGATTAACTTCTAAAAAAAAAAAAAAAAAAGTACATTTATTGTCCATTTGAGTAAAGTGAGCGAATTTTTTTTAAATTGAGTAAAATATATATTTTTTAAAAAGCTGAGAAAACTCAAGTAAAAAGATGATTAACTTCTAAACAAAAAAGGGAGAAAATTCTACAGAAAAGACAAAAATAACTCGTATAACTAAAAATAACTAAAAATAACTAAAAAAAAGGTGACTTAAAAATTCCAAAGTAAAAACAGTACTTAAATTCTGTAAAAATATTCAGTTTAAAAAAGGTCAATTCAAATAAAAGAGTTGAACAAACTCGAGTGTTTTTTAAAAGGGAGTAAATTCTATTTTTTCTTTAAAAGGTAAGTGTAAATCCTAACGAGAAAACTAAAGGTGAACAAACTCGAATAAGTTCTAAAACAAAAAAAAAATTTGGTGAGTAAACTTAGAAAAGATTAATAAATTCTAAAAAGAGTAAATTCTATTTTAAAAAAGAGAGATGATAAAAAAAAACTCTAAAACGGTGAGTAAATTCTTTAAAAGCAGTAAATTAAAGAAGGTAACTTCCAGAAAACTTGCGCAAACTCGAGTAAATTCTAAAAAAAAGAATAAATTGATGTGAATAAAGTTAGAAAAGATGATTAGAAAACTGACGACTAAAATAAGAGTAAAGATAAACTCTTATCTTCACAGTAAACGTGTGTGAAACTGTGTATAATGGTGCGTTCAAGTCCTCCTGGGAAGTTCGTGTTTATGAGTTACGACTCCAAAAACATACAGCCGGGTTTTTTTTAACTCTATTCGTAGAAAATGAAGAATAAAGAACGCACATCAGGTGTGTTTTACTTTTTTATGTTTTTAATCAATTTGTGAAGCTGCTGTAAACTTTATCGTTACGTATTATATCGTAACTGTCGCATTAATTAGCTTGTTTTATTGTAAATAAAAAAAACATGACATTAACTTGTTGAGTAAATCAAACACATAATAACTGAAATCAGCTCCTGAGGCGAGTAACTGACACGCCCCATTGATTCCGCCCCGTTTTCTTACTGACACGCCCCATTGATTCCGCCCTGTTTTCTTACTGACACGCCCCATTGATTCCGCCGTTTTCTTACTGACACGCCCCATTGATTCCACCCTGTTTTCTTACTGACACGCCCCATTGATTCCGCCCTGTTTTCTTATTGACACGCCCCATTGATTCCGCCCTGTTTTCTTACTGACACGCCCCATTGATTCCGCCCCGTTTTCTTACTGACACGCCCCATTGATTCCGCCCCGTTTTCTTACTGACACGCCCCATTGATTCCGCCCCGTTTTCTTACTGACACGCCCCATTGATTCCGCCCTGTTTTCTTACTGACACGCCCCATTGATTCCACCCCGTTTTCTTACTGACACGCCCCATTGATTCCGCCCCGTTTTCTTACTGACACACCCCATTGATTCCGCCCCGTTTTCTTACTGACACGCCCCATTGATTCCGCCCCGTTTTCTTACTGACACGCCCCATTGATTCCGCCCCGTTTTCTTACTGACACGCCCCATTGATTCCGCCCTGTTTTCTTTCTGACTCGGAAACTCTGAGCTCAAAGAAAGTCCAGAGTTTCCCGACTCGTAATTACGACTTTATGACGGCGTTCGTGTGCGATCAACTCGTAAATACGATCTTTCCGACACGACCTGAACGCACCATGAGAACGGAAGAGTGTGTTATATGTTATATGAAACCGTGTATGATTGACAGTAATAAGAAGCGTGTGATGTGTGAGTGATGTTTTGACACTGATGAATGTTCCAGAAGCGAGTGGCCCGCGCTGGGTGTCACCTCTGTGCCGTGGTCCTCGTCCTCGTACGTGCTGTCGGGGCTGCTGCGCTGTCCGTCTCTCCTGTACTCCGTGTGATCGGCGCTCAGTGAGTGTGCGCTCTGTTCATACCCCACCCTCGCCTGCTCCTCGCCCTCGGTACGGTACTGAAGGGCGGAGTTCATGAAGACGGGGGCGTACACCTCGGCCTTCACCGTGGCAACGTGGCCGCTCTCAGTGAAGCCGTCCCGCTTCGAGTCGTGAGGCTCGGCGCTGAGAGACAGATTCACCGGAACCGACTTCAGCACCTGGACGTGATTATCTACTGACGGGGGCTCGGACACACTGCTGTTACACACACACACACACACACACACACACACACACACACATTATACATCAAACTATTATTACTTATAAACATATAAACATATTATATCTAAATGATTCTACTGGCAGATCATATTGCTTCTAATTAGAAATAAATACACTTGAAATGAGCAAAATTATTAGTGAGTAAAATTATTTATTACCAGAATAAAATTATAATTTTAAGAAGTATTCTAAAGAAAAGCAGGTTAGTAAACTTAAACATTCTAAGGGTTAGCTAAATTCTAAAAGAAATGTGAGCAGACTTGAGTAAATTCTAAATGAAGCGGTGAACGAAGTTAGAAAATATGATTATCCTCTAAAAGACAAAAAATAAAAAGTACATTTATTCTCCATTTGAATAAAGTGAGTCAATAAAAAACAAACAACAACAACAACAAAGATCAGCACCTACAAAAATCAACTCTAAAAAAGTGAGCCGAAAAAAAGGCTAAAAAATACATTTTTTAAAAAGGCATGAAATAAAAGAGTAAACTTGGAGTTTAACGTAAAAACGCGAGTAAATTATACAGAAAAAAAAGTCAATAATTTCTAAAATACATTTAAAAAAATCTGGTGAGGAAACTTAAAAATGTGAAAAGAATGCTGAGTAAATTCTAATAAATGGGTGAGTACACGTTAAAAAAGTGATTTGATTCGAAAAAGGTGAAGGAACTTTGTTTTAAAGGCATTAAAACTGATATAAATGTAATAGATTATTTTTTTAAACGTAACGGCGGAGATTCTTTAGGAAAAAAACACTTTCAAGTTGAAATAACGCAATATTTTGATGTAAAAACTCAGAAACAGTCCGTGTCGTGTTAATAACGTCTTTATAACGGACGTTATCGTAACATCGATCTTTAGAGACGTTCTTTATAATGTGGAGGCCAGATAATGAGCAGTTTAAGCCCCGCCCCCTGACCCCTCCCACACACCATTACTTCCTGTTGATGCTGATATTGAAATCTTTTTTTTTTTTTTTTTAAATAACAAAACAGTGGAACGTCTGGTACTGAACACTTCCAGTTTTGTGTGTAGATCAGTGTGTGTGTGTATAGATCAGTGTGTGTGTGTGTGTGTGTAGATCAGTGTGTGTGTGTAGATCAGTGTGTGTGTGTATAGATCAGTGTGTGTGTGTAGATGAGCGTGTGTGTAGATCAGTGTGTGTGTGTATAGATCAGTGTGTGTGTGTAGATCAGTGTGTGTGTGTAGATCAGTGTGTGTGTGTAGATCAGTGTGTGTGTGTGTAAATGTGTGTAGATCAGTGTGTGTGTATAGATCAGTGTGTGTGTGTAGATCAGTGTGTGTGTGGATCAGTGTGTGTGTATAGATCAGTGTGTATAGATCAGTGTGTGTGTGTAGATCAGTGTGTGTGTATAGATCAGTGTGTGTGTGTAGATCAGTGTGTGTGTATAGATCAGTGTGTGTATAGATCAGTGTGGGTGTAGATCAGTGTGTGTGTATAGATCAGTGTGTGTGTATAGATCAGTGTGTGTGTGTAGATCAGTGTGTGTGTATAGATCAGTGTGTGTGTGGGTCAGTGTGTGTGTATAGATCATTGTGTGTATAGTTGATCAGTGTGGGTATAGATCAGTGTGTGTGTATAGGTCAGTGTGTGTGTATAGATCAATGTGTGTGTGTATAGATCAGTGTGTGTGTAGATCAGTGTGTGTGTAGATCAGTGTGTGTTTATAGATCAGTGTGTGTGTGTTTATAGATCAGTGTGTATTTATAGATCAGTGTGTGCATAGATCAGTGTGTGCATAGATCAGTGTGTGTGTAGATCAGTGTGTGTGTGTATAGATCAGTGTGTGGGTGTAGATCAGTGTGTGGGTGTAGATCAGTGTGTGTATAGATCAGTGTGTGTGTATAGATCAGTGTGTGAGTGTATAGATCAGTGTGTGAGTAGATCAGTGTGTGTGTAGATCAGTGTGTGTGTAGATCAGTGTGTGTTTATAGATCAGTGTGTATTTATAGGCCAGTGTGTGCATAGATCAGTGTGTGTGTGTAGATCAGTTTGTGTGTGTAAATCAGTGTGTGTGTGTATAGATCAGTGTGTGTGTATAGATCAGTGTGTATGTAGATCAGTGTGTGTGCATAGATCAGTGTGTGTGTGGATCAGTGTGTGTACATAGATCAGTGTGTGTATAGATCAGTATGTGTGTGTAGATCAGTGTGTGAATAGATCAGTGTGGGTGTGGGTAGAGCAGTGTGTGTGTGTAGATCAGTGTGTGTGTGGATCAGTGTGTGTGTGTATAGATCAGTGTGTGTGTGTAGATCAGTGTGTGTGTAGATCAGTGTGTGTAGATCAGTGTGTGTGTGTATAGATAAGTGTGTGTATAGATCAGTTTGTGTGTATAGATCAGTGTGTGTGTGTAGATCAGTGTGTGTGTATAGATCAGTGTGTGTGTGGATCAGTGTGTGTGAATAGATCAGTGTGTGAATAGATCAGTGTGTGTGTGCGTAGATCAGTGTGTGTGTGTAGATCAGTGTGTGTGTGGAACAGTGTGTGTGTGTATAGATCAGTGTGTGTGTGTAGATCAGTGTGTGTGTGTAGATCAGTGTGTGTGGATCAGTGCGTGTGTCGATCAGTGTGTGTGTAGATCAGTGTGTGTGTGGATCAGTGTGTGTGTGTAGATCAGTGTGTGTGTGCATCAGTGTGTGTGTGTAGATCAGTGTGTGTAAAGATCAGTGTGTGTGTGGATCAGTGTGTGTGTGTAGATCAGTGTGTGTGTGCATCAGTGTGTGTGTGTAGATCAGTGTGTGTAAAGATCAGTGTGTGTGTATAGATCAGTGTGTGTGTGTAGATCAGTGTGTGTGTGTAAATCAGTGTGTGTGGATCAGTGCGTGTGTCGATCAGAGCGTGTGTAGTTCAGTGTGTGAGTGTACAGATCAGTGTGTGTGTAGATCAGTGTGTGTATGTAGATCAGTGTGTGTATAGATCAGTGTGTGTACAGATCAGTGTGTGTATAGATCAGTGTGTGTATAGTTCAGTGAGTACGTGTATAGATCAGTGTGTGTGTAGATCATTGTGTGTGTAAATCAGTGTGTGTGTAGATCAGTGTGTATTTATAGATCAGTGTGTGTGTATAGATCAGTGTGTGTGTGTATAGATCAGTGTGTGAGTAGATCAGTGTGTGTGTATAGATCAGTGTGAGTATACATCAGTGCGTGTGTATAGATCAGTGTGTGTGTAGATCAGTGTGTGTATAGATCAGTGTGTGTGTATAGATCAGTGTGTGAGTGTATAGATCAGTGTGTGAGTAGATCAGTGTGTGTGTAGATCAGTGTGTATTTATAGATCAGTGTGTGTGTAGATCAGTGTGTGTGCATAGATCAGTGTGTGTGTGCATAGATCAGTGTTTGAGTGTATAGATCAGTGTGTGTGGATCAGTGTGTGCATAGATCAGTGCGAGTGTGGATCAGTGTGTGTGTGTGTAGATCAGTGCGAGTGTAGATCAGTGTGTGTGTAGATCAGTGTGTGTGTGGATCAGTGTGTGTGTGTGTATAGATCAGTGTGTGTAGATCAGTGTGTGTATAGATCAGTATGTGTGTGTAGATCAGTGTGTGAATAGATCAGTGTGTGTGTGTGTAGATCAGTGTGTGTGTGTAGATCAGTGTGTGTGTGGATCAGTGTGTGTGTGTAGATCAGTGTGTGTGTAGATCAGTGTGTGTAGATCAGTGTGTGTGTATAGATCAGTGTGTGTACAGATCAGTGCATGTGTAGATCAGTGTGTGTATGTAGATCAGTGTGTGTATGTAGATCAGTGTGTGTGTATAGATCAGTGTGTGTACAGATCAGTGTATGTATAGATCAGTGTGTGTATATAGATCAGTGAGTACGTGTATAGATCAGTGTGTGTGTAGATCATTGTGTGTGTAGATCAGTGTGTGTGTAGATCAGTGTGTGTGTATAGATCAGTGTGTGAGTGTATAGATCAGTGTCTGAGTAGATCAGTGTGTGTGTGTAGATCAGTGTGTGTATAGATCAGTGTGTGTGTATAGATCAGTGTGTGTGTAGATCAGTGTGTGTATAGATCAGTGTGTGTGTATAGATCAGTGTGTGAGTGTATAGATCAGTGTGTGAGTAGATCAGTGTGTGTGTAGATCAGTGTGTGTGTAGATCAGTGTGTATTTATATATCAGTGTGTGTGTAGATCAGTGTGTATTTATAGCTCAGTGTGTGTTTATAGATCAGTGTGTGTGTGCATAGATCAGTGTTTGAGTGTATAGATCAGTGTGTGTGCATAGATCAGTGTGTGAGTGTATAGATCACTGTGTGTGAGTAGATCAGTGTGTGAGTGTATAGATCAGTGTGTGTGTGTAGATCAGTGTGTGTATAGATCAGTGTGTGTGTAGATCAGTGTGTGCATAGATCAGTGCGAGTGTGGATCAGTGTGTGTGTGTGTAGATCAGTGTGAGTGTAGATCAGTGTGTGTGTAGATCAGTGTGTGTGTGGATCAGTGTGTGTGTGTGTATAGATCAGTGTGTGTAGATCAGTGTGTGTGTGGATCATTGTGTGTGTACAGATCAGTGTGTGTATGGATCAGTGTGTGTGCGTAGATCAGAGTGTGTGTGGATCAGTGTGTGTGTATAGATCAGTGTGTGTGTAGATCAGTGCGTGTGTGGATCAGTGTATGTGTGGATCAGTGTGTGTGTATAGATCAGTGTGTGTGTGTATAGATCAGTGTGTGTGTGAGTGTATAGATCAGTGTGTGTGTGTGTGTGTGTAGATCAGTGTGTATATAGATCAGTGTGTGTGTGTATAGATCAGTGTGTGTGTGTATAGATCAGTGTGTGTGTAGATCAGTGTGTGTGTATAGATCAGTGTGTGTGTAGATCAGTGTGTGTGTGTGTGTGTGTATAGATCAGTGTGTGTGTGTAGATCAGTGTGTGAGTGTATAGATCAGTGTGTGTGTGTGTGTCTAGATCAGTGTGGGTAGAGATCAGTGTGTGGGTAGATCAGTGTGTGTGTAGATCAGTGTGTGTGTATAAATCAGTGTGTGTGTAGATCAGTGTGTGTGTAGATCAGTGTGTATGTAGATCAGTGTGTGTATAGATCAGTGTGTGTGTATAGATCAGTGTGTGAGTGTATAGATCAGTGTCTGAGTAGATCAGTGTGTGTGTGTAGATCAGTGTGTGTATAGATCAGTGTGTGTGTATAGATCAGTGTGTGTGTAGATCAGTGTGTGTATAGATCAGTGTGTGTGTATAGATCAGTGTGTGAGTGTATAGATCAGTGTGTGAGTAGATCAGTGTGTGTGTAGATCAGTGTGTGTGTAGACCAGTGTGTATTTATATATGAGTGTGTGTGTAGATCAGTGTGTATTTATAGCTCAGTGTGTGTTTATAGATCAGTGTGTGTGTGAGTAGATCAGTGTTTGAGTGTATAGATCAGTGTGCGTGTATAGATCAGTATGTGAGTGTATAGATCACTGTGTGTGAGTAGATCAGTGTGTGAGTGTATAGATCAGTGTGTGTGTGTAGCTCAGTGTGTGTATAGATCAGTGTGTGTGTAGATCAGTGTGTGTGCGTAGATCAGAGTTTGTGTGGATCAGTGTGTGTGTAGATCAGTGCGTGTGTGGATCAGTGTATGTGTGGATCAGTGTGTGTGTATAGATCAGTGTGTGTGTGTATAGATCAGTGTGTGTGTGAGTGTATAGATCAGTGTGTGTGTGTGTGTGTGTAGATCAGTGTGTGTGTGTATAGATCAGTTTGTGTGTGTATAGATCAGTGTGTGTATAGATCAGTGTGTGTGTATAGATCAGTGTGCGTATAGATCAGTGTGTGTGTGTAGATCAGTGTGTGAGTGTATAGATCAGTGTGTGTGTGTGTGTCTAGATCAGTGTGTGTATAGATCAGTGTGTGTGTAGATCAGTGTGTGTGTAGATCAGTGTGTGTGTATAGATCAGTGTGTGTGTAGATCAGTGTGTGTGTAGATCAGTGTGTATGTAGATCAGTGTGTGTATAGATCAGTGTGTGTGTAGGTCAGTGTGTGAGTGTATAGATCAGTGTGTGTGTGTGTGTAGATCAGTGTGTGTGTAGATCAGTGTGTGTGTATAGATCAGTGTGTGTGTAGATCAGTGTGTGTGTAGATCAGTGTGTGTATATAGATCAGTGTGTGTGTAGATCAGTGTGTGTGTAGATCAGTGTGTGTGTAGAGATCAGTGTGTGTGTAGATCAGTGTATGTGTAGATCAGTGTGTGTGTAGAGATCAGTGTGTCTGTAGATCAGTGTGTGTGTAGATCAGTGTGTGTATATAGATCAGTGTGTGTGTAGATCAGTGTGTGTGTAGATCAGTGTGTGTGTAGAGATCAGTGTGTGTGTAGATCAGTGTGTGTGTAGATCAGTGTGTGTATATAGATCAGTGTGTGTGTAGATCAGTGTGTGTGTAGATCAGTGTGTGTATAGATCAGTGTGTGTGTGTGTAGATCAGTGTGTATGTAGATCAGTGTGTGTGTAGATCAGTGTGTGTATAGATCAGTGTGTGTGTGTAGATCAGTGTGTGTGTAGATGAGTGTGTGTGTAGATCAGTGTGTATGTGGATCAGTGTGTGTGTGTGTGTGTAGATCAGTGTGTGTGTGGATCAGTGTGTGTGTATAGATCAGTGTGTGTATGGATCAGTGTGAGTGTAGATCAGTGTGTGTGTAGATCAGTGTGTGTGTGGATCAGTGTGTGTGTGTGTGTGTGTATAGATCAGTGTGTGTAGATCAGTGTGTGTGTATAGATCAGTGTGTGTGTATACATCAGTGTGTGTATGGATCAGTGTGTGTGCGTAGATCAGTGTGTGTATAGATCAGTGTGTGTGTGTGTAGATCAGTGTATGTGTGGATCAGTGCGTGTGTATAGATCAGTGTGTGTGTATAGATCAGTGTGTGTGTGTATAGATCAGTGTGTGTGTGAGGGTATAGATCAGTGTGTGTGTGTGTGTGTGTATCGATCAGTGTGTGAGTGTATAGATCAGTGTGTGTATAGATCAGTGTGTGTGTGTGTGTGTATGCATCAGTGTGTGTATAGATCAGTGTGTGTGTGTGTGTGTGTGTATAGATCAGTGTGTGTGTAGATCAGTGTGTGAGTGAATAGATCAGTGTGTGTGTGTGTGTGTGTGTAGATCAGTGTGTGTATGGTTCAGTTTGTGTGTGTATAGATCAGTGAGTGTGTCGATCACTGTGGGAGTGTATAGATCAGTGTGTGTGTGTGGGTGTATAGATCAGTGTGTGTATAGATCAGTGTGTGTGTGTATAGATCAGTGTGTGTGTAGATCAGTGTGTGAGTGTATAGATCAGTGTGTGTGTGTGTGTGTGTATAGATCAGTGTGTGTATAGATCAGTGTGTGTGTAGATCAGTGTGTGTGTGTATAGATCAGTGTGTGTGTAGATCAGTGTGTGAGTGTATAGATCAGTGTGTGTGTGTGTGTATAGATCAGTATGTGTAAATCAGTGTGTGTGTGGATCAGTGTGTGTGTATAGATCAGTGTGTGTATGGATCAGTGTGTGTGCGTAGATCAGTGTGTGTGCATCAGTGTGTGTGTGTAGATCAGTGTGTGTGTGTGTGTATAGATCAGTGTGTGTATGGATCAGTGTGGGTGTGTAGATCAGTGTGTGTGTAGATCAGTGTGTGCATAGATCAGTGCGTGTGTGGATCAGTGTGTGTGTGTAGATCAGTGTGTGTGTAGATCAGTGTGTCTAGATCAGTGTGTGTGTGGATCAGTGTGTGTGTGTGTATAGATCAGTGTGTGTAGATCAGTGTGTGTGTATAGATCAGTGTGTGTGTGGATCAGTGTGTGTGTATACATCAGTGTGTGTATGGATCAGTGTGTGTGTGGATCAGTGTGTGTGTGTAGATCAGTGTGTGTGTGGATCAGTGTGTGTGTATACATCAGTGTGTGTGTGGATCAGTGTGTGTGTATAGATCAGTGTGTGTGTGTAGATCAGTGTATGTGTGGATCAGTGTGTGTGTATAGATCAGTGTGTGTTTGTATATAGATCAGTGTGTGTGTGAGTGTATAGATCAGTGTGTGTGTGTGTGTAGATCAGTGTGTGTATAGATCAGTGTGTTTGTGTATAGATCAGTGTGTGTGTAGATCACTGTGTGAGTGTATAGATCAGTGTGTGTGTGTGTGTGTATAGATCAGTGTGTGTATAGATCAGTGTGTGTGTGTGTGTGTATAGATCAGTGTGTGTGTAGATCAGTGTGTGAGTTTATAGAGCAAAGTGTGTGTGTGTGTATAGATCAGTGTGTGTATAGATCAGTGTGTGTGTGTATAGATCAGTGTGTGTGTAGATCAGTGTGTGAGTGTATAGATCAGTGTGTGTGTGTGTATATAGATCAATGTTTGAGTGTATAGATTAGTGTGTGTGTGTGTATATAGATCAGTGTGTGTATAGATCAGTGTGTGTGTGTGTGTGTGTGTGTGTGTGTATAGATCAGTGTGTGTATCGATCAGTGTGTGTGTATAGATCAGTGTTTGTGTAGATCAGTGTGTGAGTGTATAGATCAGTGTGTGTGTGTGTGTGTGTGTGTGTGTGTAGATCAGTATGTGTATGGATCAGTGTGTGTGTGTATAGATCAGTGTGTGTGTAGATCACTGTGTGAGTGTATAGATCAGTGTGTGTATAGATCAGTGTGTGTGTGTATAGATCAGTGTGTGTATAGATCAGTGTGTGTGTGTGTATAGATCAGTGTGTGTATAGATCAGTGTGTGTGTGTATAGATCAGTGTGTGTATGTGTGTGTGTGTAGATCACTGTGTGAGTGTATAGATCAGTGTGTGTGTGTGTGTGTGTATAGATCAGTGTGTGTGTATATAGATCAGTGTGTGTGTAGATCAGTGTGTGTGTGTATAGATCAGTGTGTGTGTGTGTGTGTGTGTGTAGATCACTGTGTGAGTGTATAGATCAGTGTGTGTGTGTATAGTTCAGTGTGTGTGTGTATAGATCAGTGTGTGTGTAGATCAGTGTGTGTGTATAGATCAGTGTGTGTGTGTGTGTGTGTATAGATCAGTGTCTGAGTGTATAGATCAGTGTGTGTGAAGATCAGTGTGTGAGTGTATAGATCAGTGTGTGTGTGTAGATAAGTGTGTGTATAGATCAGTGTGTGTGTGTGTGTGTGTGTGTGTGTGTGTGTGTGTGTGTGTGTATAAGACGTGTTGTTGATGAATTTCCCTTCACTGACCTTTTCTCCTGCTCCTCCGCCACTTCCAGCACTTTGGTAACGGGCAGCACCCTCTTATCTTTAGGAACCTGAATCAGAGAGCAGACGTGAAACGCGTCATCACGGATGTCGCAAAGGATTATGGGTAAATTCATACTGTATTCATACCAATGAGAAGTACAATTTTTGTGTGAAACTGTGCGATAAATAATAAACACTGTGTTCAGGTGTGTAGGAGTAAGTGTGTGTGTGTGTGTGTGTGTGTGTGTGTGTGTGTGTGTGTGTGTGTTAGGTGTTTATTTTGTTTAGGAGCAGATGGCTGCTATAGATTAGACACTGGACAGGAAGTAAAACAGTACAGGGGGAAGTTTGTGGTAATGAAATCTCTAAATTAAATCAACTTCTTCTCTGTTTTAAATATTCGTGCTGTTCCTCTTCCAGTCAGATGATAGTGACACCAAATACCACTAAATAAATAATTCTGTAATAAAATACCGAGTGACGAGAGCAGAGTTACTGTAACCACGCCCACACCGATTCATTTCCTCTAACAGCACACATCCCGAGTGTTTTATTCCTCTTACACCACAACAATTTACCATTTTTATTTTTATCACAGAACGATACGTCGTACATTTAATGTTATGGAACGTCCACGTTCTTGTTCTCAGTTAGCTTAATGAAGTTCATGGAACAATAACAAGAAAAACACAAAGAAGCGTAAACTCCTCTGTCCTGAAGATGTCGGAAAACCTAAAGTTACATCTTTACCTCTGTCTGTTAGAAAGCGCTGACACTGGAGACTCCTTCCATACATGTGAAATAAATGTCCCATTGCTTTTAGAAACATTCACCATGTGAGCAAATTAACTCAAAAATAAATAAACTCTTAAAAGGATTAAAAAATTCTAAAAAAAATAATAATAACTTTAAAATGTTTTTAATGTTAGTAAACCTTTAAAATGGTGCATTTTAACAATGGACATGTCCCAAAGCAGCTTTACAGAAATATATAACCCCATTTTTTCCATAAAAGTTTTTCTAAAATGCAATAAAAACAAAAATCTGTGATTTGTCGAGTCTCTTGAAACTTTAATTAACTGACAAAAGTACAAAGAAAAGATATTCAATGTTTTCACTCACCAACTTAATTGTATTTTGTAAATATAAACAAATTTAGAATTTTGGAGGATCAGATTAATTGGTAACAGGGGAGGGGACCAGGACTGGGCATAAAAGGACCATCCACCAAAAGCTCAGTCTTTGCAAGCAAGGATGGGTCTTGGGTCACCACTTTGTGCCAAACTTCATGAGAGAATTGTCAGTCGGTTCAAAAAGAACGCAAAACTGCAAAGAATTGAGGTCTTTCACCATCTACAGTGCATAATATTGTGAAAAGATTCATGGAATCTGAAGAAATCTCATTTCAAACCACTGTTGAATGTGCGTGATCTTCGAGCGCTCAGGCGGCATTGCCTGAGAAATCATCACGCTACTGTGATAAATATAACCACATGGGCTCGGGAGTACTTCGGAAAACCGTCGTCACTTAACACAGTCCGCCGCCGCATCCAGAAATGCGACCTGAAACTCTATTACGCAAGGAGGAAGCCACACATCAATTGTATGCAGAAACACCGGCGAGTTCTCTGGGCCCGAGCTCATCTCAGATGGACTGAAAGGCAGTGGAAACGTGTGCTGTGGTCAGATGAGTCCACGTTTCAGCTTGTTTTCAGGTAAAACGGACGTCGAGTTCTCCGTGCCAAATATGAAAAAGACCAACCAGACTATTATAATCGAAAGGTGCAAAAGCCAGCATCTGTGATGGTATGGGGGGGCATCAGTGCCCACGGCATGGGGGACTTGCACATGTGTGAAGGTACCATTGACTTGGAGGTGTATATTGGGATTGTAGAGAGACAAATGCTGCCATCAAGGCAACGTCTTTTCCCAGGAAGTCCATGGTTATTTCAGCAGGACAATGTCAGGCCTCATTCTGCACGTGCTACAACAGCGTGGCTTCGTAGACACAGAGTGCGTGTGCTTGACTGGCCTGCCAGCAGTCCACATCTGTCTCCTATGGCGCATCATGAAGAGGAGAATCAGACAATGGTGACCAGGGACTGTTGAGCAGCTGAAGTCTTGTATCAAGCAAGAATGGGCAAAAATTCCACGTGCAAAACTGCAACAATTAGTTTCCTCAGTTCCCAAACCATTAAAAAGTGTCATTAAAAGAAAGGGTGATGTAACACAGCCGTAAACATGCCTCTGTCCCAACTTTTTTTTTGAGTGTGTTGAAGGCATCAAATTCTAAATTTGTTTATATTTACAAAATACAATTAAGTTGGTGAGTGAAAACATTGAGTATCTTTTCTTTGTACTTTTGTCAGTTAATTAAAGTTTCAAGAGACTCGACAAATCACAGATTTTTGTTTTTATTGCATTTTAGAAAAAAATCCCAACTTTTATGCAAATGGGGCTGTATATCAATTCAGGATATAGATTTGAAATGAAACTGAGTAAGTATATTTTTCTACTTTTCTACATTCTAAAACAGTGAGTAAATTCGACAAAAAAAAAATTAGTAATCTCTTTTTTATTGTTAAAATTTTATGACTGTTTACTTTCAATTTCTCAAAAATACCCCTTAGTCAGCGCAATAGAAGAGCAATAACAGAATTATATTAGTGTCTTTCTCTGAGAATTAGGACACAGCCGGAGTTTATCTCACAGAATGAGCTCTAGTCCAGAAACGCTGCCTCCTCTGGGGATGTGACATAAAACATTATTACACCTGATGATGTTAAAGAGTGTGTGTGTGTGTGTGTGTGTGTGTGTGTGGGTGTCCTGACCTTGTAGTACTCGTACAGCAGTCCCAGGGCGGCGGCGCTGTCCTCGTCTCCGTTGATGCTCATCATGGCTTTAGTGGCGGCGGTGAGCGGGTTCTCCAGGTACGACCTCCACGCCTCATCCTCACTGGTGTACGAGCGACGCCCATGAAGAGGATCGTTAGGGACCACCACCAGCAGCCTCTTACTGCTACACACACACACACACACACACACACACACACACACACACACACACACATATATCACCATATAACATACTGTTACTGTACTACATTACAGTAATAATTACTAACACCTGAGTCTAAAGTAAAACAAAAACAAAAACAGGTCTGAACACGTGACTGAATTCTAAACGAATAAGTTTTGAAATGCAAATTGTAAAAAAAAATAATAAATTAATAATAATAATAATAATAATAATAATAATAATAATAATAATAGAATTAAACTCTAAATAAGTGGGGGACAAATTTAAAGTGAGTAAAGTTTAAAAAGGTGAGAAAATTCTTACATTTCTAAAAATATATATATATATATATATAACTAAAAATATAATTATATATAAAATATATTCATATAAAATATAAAATCTAAAAATAAAATTCAATAAGAGAAAATTTTTGTGAGTAAATTTTATTTTATTTTTTTAAATATAAGTGCTCAAATAAGTGACAAGTATGTCAATTCTAATAAAAAGTTAATAAACTCTATAAAAAGTTATTAAACTTTCAAAATGGTAGTGAACTTTTAAAACAGTGAGAAATTTCTACAAAACAATGAATAAATTCCAAAAATGTTAAGCAAACCCCAAGCGAGTCTTTATTTTAATGCATAATGTAAAATATAAAAGTTTAAAAAGTTGAGAAAATTGGTACATTTCTAAATTCTAACAAAAAAAGATGGGTAAAGAGTAAAGTTTAAACGCTTAAAAAGTGAGTAATTTGCTTTTTTTTTTTTTTTTTTTTAAAAATCAGTACTAAAAATTTGTAAACTCTATAGAAGGTTTTAAAAAGGTGAAGAGAAAATTCATAAATTGTAAAACGTCAGTTTAAAAGTTAGTCAAATGATTCACTGAACCGTGAGTGAATTCTGAGATAATGTATTTATTTCTAAATAAACAAAAAGACGTGCGCGTGTCGACTCAGAAAAGAGAAATCTAAAGAAGGAAAGTTCGATAAAAAACGTGACTGAACCTTAAAAAAACGATACGAAATCTAAAAAAAAGGGTTAAATTCCTTAAAAAGCTTGTTCACATTTCTAAAAGATTAGATGAGTATTTCTCTAAAGAGATGCTCTTTAAAAACGCTCGTTTCTTCCGAACCGACTTCATCTGGTCAGAAAAGCACGCACTTCGCACACAAGTGGGCGTGTCCAAAATCTGTAACACCTTTACCTGCCTCCCTCTATCACCAATCACCTGTTACTACTTCCTGTTTACTGCCCCGCCCCCTTTGTATGATGGACAGAATGCAAGTAGAACAGAACATCCTGCTGCTCTGAAACACCACGAACACCGCGTGCTGTTTGGACTTATTTCTGCTTCTCCTATAGGTACATCACCACACGCACACGCACACACACACAAACACACACACACACACACACACACACACACACACACACACACACACACACACACACACACACAAGCCATATCTGATCCATCTTTATGTAAATGGAGCCGTTGCACCAACAAACCTGCTCAGCTTCCTTACTTCTGTTTTTGCTGTGTGTGTGTGTGTGTGTGTGTGTGTGTGTGTGTGTGTTTAATTCTCATTAATACACTTATCTTATCTGAGCTGCACTGTGGCTTTGATCTCACACACAGGCCGAGCCACAATACACACTATGTACTGAACATATAGACATATAATGATGTACAGTAGATTGTGTGTGAAGTTCAGATAGGAGAGAGAATATCACGGTATTGTAGTGTATCGTAGTACTGACAGTATATCGTAACAGCCCTAATACACACACACACACACACACACACACACACACACACACAGGACTTTATCATGATATAACGTGCCATATTGAGCCTTTATGTTCTGAGTGTGTATAATTGTGTGTAATCGTTGATATTGTGAAGTTTACCTGTAAGGAGATGTTTACGGATAGAGAAAATACGACGTGTCATTCTTTAATAAATAAAGAATTGTAATCGTAGGTAAAGTGCTGTGGTGTAAGAAAATAATCAACTTCAGTGTAGTAACAGTAACTTCATCACATCACTCAGTATTTTTTATTTTGGTTGGTTAATTAAAGGGTTGTTAGTGTTCAGAACAGGAAAGCACAATGTTGCAGGGTTCTACGTTTGTGTGTGTGTGTGTGTGTGTGTGTGTGTGTGTAAAAGTGTCATTTGTGTAATTTTCGCGAGGTTGATGTATAATCCGAGTTCTTTTTGTTTGTTGCTCATTTTGGGATTTAGCCGAGGAGATTAAACACAGGTGCAGACAAACTTTCACCCAAATCCCCTCAGCGCTGCTGCTATAGTCGAGATCACAGCAGCCCTGAGACGCTTCTGATCTCCGACAAGGCGTAAACACCCATCACACATCAGTGCCGCTACGAAGCCTCATAAGAGCCTGATAATGAGCACTGTTTGAAGCGGTTATAAGCACGTGAGCGTTCCTCAAAATATTAATAGCCTCGTTTATCAAACTTTTCTCCGTAAGTCATTCGCAGGAGAGTTTATGTTCATGATCCTATGTCCTGGTGTAAATTTCCAAATACGGAGACTCACTAACGTGAACCTATAACTGTTGAGTTTATATACGGATTACGCTGTCACGTTTAATTCACTCCTTTATTTCAATCACACAACAATTCAATGAGCATTTGTGTGTGTGTGTGTAGCTGAGGCGCTGCAGTGGCTGAGCTGCGTTACTGGAAGATTTAGTGCACACCACATTTAAGAAGCGCTCTTTCACTGTTTAGTCCCCATTTAGTCGTTTCCAGCTGTCTGTGCCTTTTATGTAGATGGGCGTGGCTATGTGTAGATGTCCCATGGACACTGTTGGTAATTTATGGCTGATTGATGTTTATCGACATACACACATGAGGAGAAAAATCTTTTTCTTTTTTTTTTAATCTGGTGGAATTTTTTAGGTCGGTTTGGCTAAACATGCAACTGAACATTTATTCCGTCCACTTAGTAAAAATTAACCAAATAAAGTGCTTTGGGTTTGTCCCTCTAGGGAGAACCCTTAGAATCCCCTACAACAGAGGTTCCAAAGGTTCCAAGTTATGGACTCTATATATTAATGTTTAATATTAATTTCGGTTCATTTGCACTATTTATTTTCAGTCATTGATGGAAGAATTATAATTATTAATTAACTGATGCTGGATGTTTGTGTTAATGACTCATCACTGCTGAGGTTTACGGTTTGTTATTGATAATGAACGCTGTGAATAACTAGTCCTTTAATAAAATAAAAGCCGGACTATTCAAATTCGGCAAGTTTACATGAATCAATTAGCTTATAAACGTTTTTTTCTAATAAACTCTACATTGTTTCATTTTCTTAACACACACTAATATATACTTTTAATGTACTGTAGGTTGTGCGTCACGTCATCAAGTCGTCATAATGCTTTCAGTTTGCGTCAAAGGTCCTGGGAGTCAATCACAAAAAAGAGTCGATTCACTGATTCGCTGATTCACTGATTCTAAGAGTTAACCCCAAAGCTTTGGAGCAGAATGAATTTGGCGTCCGAATGTTTTTCAGGTAGCGAGACAGCCTGTGGATATTAAATTTGTTTGAACCAATCAGAGCTTGAAAAGCATTTAAGCCCCTCCCCCAGGGATTCACAACATTTGTTTACGTTGAGCCAAAAATGTGAATAACATGAAGCTGTTCTGATCGCTGTTAGTTTTGGGCTAAACATCACCTAACTTTATCATACGTTGGGTAATTAATGGTTCTTATCTCCCAAAAAGGGTTCTACTTGGAACCGTTACTGACAGGGAGACACTCCGTTGTAGAACTTTTAAACTTTCTGCCAGAGGAACAAACGAAGGAACCTTAACGTTTCTAAATATTCTGCATTATATCCACGCAGATCAAACAAGGTTAACACAAAGTCAGAATGGTTTATAAAGTTCTCCAGCGTGTCCATGTGGGCATAAAACCCATAAACACACTCTGCATGAGGGTATACGGGCCATTAATCAACAAGCGCTCGAGAACCGTCAGCTCATTTCACCCCACAACCATCAGATAAGGAACGGAGAACAGCCCGTAGAGTACAACAGTAAACCATTAATAAGAGGAAGAAACAAAATGTCACATAAACAAGCTCTGAAACCATCTCCCATTCACTGCAGGTCTGATTTACACTGTAGAACCCTTAAGAGTTCTTCAGCTGTTCCTCTAAGGGAACCCATAATGATTCTATATAGAACCCTATCAAGAACACTTAAAGTACACCTGAAGAACAACTTTCTTCATAACACCTAGAACTGGTCAGGAGTTTAACACTGAGCTCTTGGTTCTTGGGGGTTCTTTAAGGTTTCAGTGGGTAAATAAGTATTCTACTTGGAACCCTTTCTGACAGAGAAACACTGTACTGTAGGGTCCTACACAGAACCTTCAATAGAAGCTTCGCCCCAATAAAGGGACAACCAAAGAAGCCTTAAGGATTCTAAGAGTACTTTTCATGCATAGCTAAGTACTCTTTGTTGTAAAGGGGTTCTAATAGGAAAACACTCTGTTGTAGGGTTCTACACAGAACCTTTAAAGGTTCCACTAAAGGGACAAGGCAAAGAATGCTTACAGGTGCTAGAGCTAACCATATTAAAAAGTATATAAAAACAAAAATGTGTTCTTAAAGGGTTCATTGGATTATTAAGGGTTCTACGCCTTTTAAATGAGTTGTGTTTGATATCTGTTCTGACAGAGAAACCCTCCGCTCCAGGGTTCCACACAGAACCAGAGGGAAAAGCCAAAGAACCCATATAGGTGCTAGAGTATACAACCTAAAAAGTGTTCTTGAAGCGTTCTTTAAAGGTTCGTTGGATAATTAAGGGTTCTACTTGGAACCTTTTCTGATAGCGAAACACTGTTGGTAGGGTTCCACACAGAACCTTTAGTAGAAACTTTCCCTCAACCAAAGGACCCGGACGAGTTCTCATTTTTTAATGCATAGCTAAGGGTTCCTTGCTGTATAAAGGGGTTCTACTTGGACCCTTAAGCTTTTAAGTGTTTTTAAGGGTTTATTGGATATTTAATACTCTACTTAACAGGGAAGCACTCTGTTGTAGGGTTCTGCATAGAACCTTTAATAGCAGCTTGTCCCCAACCAAAAGGACAAGCAAAGCATTGGAAACTACATGGAACTTTAACCAAAGGATCTACACAGAACGTTCCACCTAAATGTTTACAAAACAAACAAACAAAAAAAAACCCTCACATTCACACCAGACCTGATTTGGAGTAGAAATGTGTGAGGAATAAAACACTTGGGGAAGTGCTGTTACAGAAAAATAATCCACATCAGTGATGGAGTCACTGTTACCATCCCGAAGTTGATTAATTTCCTCTAACAGCACGTCCCCAAGTGTTTTATTCCTCTTATACAACAGCACCGTACCAACTATTACAATTTTTATTCATTTTAATAGTTTTTCGTTTAAAGAACGACACATCGTAAGAAGCGTAAAACTTAAAGTCACAGCTTTACACAGCGCTGACACTGGAGACTCCTTCCGTAAACTGACGTTTTTCAAATCTGTTCATTATCAGCGGAGCATCTGCTGTACGAGTCCCTGTGAGCCGAGCTGTTACCATGGAAACGATAACACATCAAAACGAGCGCATTAATATAAAGCTGCGCTACTGTCAGAGCTGCTGTCCAAGAAAATAAATTCTTTTGAACACCTTCTGACCAATCACAGTCCAGAATTCCACAGCTCTGTGGTGTAACGTATCACCATTTATCATTCTTTTACCTTCGCTTCGATAAACGACTTTATATAAATAAATAAAGACTGTAATAATAAATCATCTTCAGGTTCAGTCGTCTGAATCTCATTCGCAGCTCGTTAAATCATCAGCGTTTTCATTTATCCTTCTACATGCTCTCTAATTAACACTAATTAACCCTGAGAGCTTTAACGGGGAGGAAGAAATCACTTTTTGAGGTCTGGAATATGATCAGAGTCAGTTTACTGAGTTATGATTTTCTATTAATCTAATAAAGTCAGATGTAAATAAAGAGCAAATCTAAATGCAGCCCACAACACTCATCATTTATACAGATTTTTTTTTTTTAATTATTATGTAAAATAAATAAATAAATAAATAAACAATGTCTGTCTTATAATATTCTTTCATCTGATGAAGAGGTTTCGAGGAGAAAAGGTCAATGATACGTTATTAAAGTGTAATAATGTTCATTAATGGATTATTATGATTTCTATAGTGAGTTCTCTGGTGAATAAACGTAAATACAAGTTTAGAAACGTGTGGAAATTTCTTCACACTTCAAGTTGAACACACAAAAGGTTTATGAAAAAGGTTTAATAAAGTGTAATGAATGTAATCAGTCTGTTCGGTGTGATATCAGTCCGTTATGTGGTTTAGAACAGAAATGATAAATACTCAAATGTATACAGCAGTGTTCCTGTACGTATTATTATTATTATTATTATTATTATTATTATTATTATTATTATTATTATTATTATTATTATTGTTGTTATTATTATTACTGCACATTGATACTGAATTTCTTCACACACTTCCAGCCTGTTCCTCTGTTTAACCCACAAGAAAGTTCACGGTAAAGGTAAAGAAATAATAATAAAACTCCAACATGAAGCTTTAGTGAAACTCAGGTGGGAAGTTTCTTTCTTTCTTTCTTTCTTTCTCTTACTTTCTTCACTTTTTTTGTCTTTTTGATCTCATGAAAAATAAAAAATGGCGGAGTCAGTTCAATGTCTTTCCGAAGTTTGTTCTCTCGGTCAAAATGGGAGTCAAAAACAAACAAAAACAAAAACAAAAACAAGCAAAACAAACAAAAAAAAACCCGACAAAACACAAACCGCTCACATTTTCCCCTTTGTAAATAATACTGATTATTCTCCTTGTGCATGAATGGATACGGGGGAAAGAGAGACGGGGGAAAAATACCGACACACACACACACACATATACACACACACACACACACACACACACACACGCGCGCGCGCGTACAGAAGGAGAAATAAAAAGTCGGGAGAAAACGCGGTGAATGCGCGCGGAGTGAAGGAGTGAAGCGGCTCGAACGCGCGTCTGTTCGCAGTCACTTACTTTTCTGTGTCCTGTGACATGATGATGTCTTTTGGACTCCTCGGCTATAATTCCTGGAGAAACTGGACTTTCAGGTCGGTGCAGACTCACACATACACACACACTCACACACACTCACACACATACAGAGACAGAGAGAGAGACAGGACCACAAACCTGGGCTACAGGTAAATCCTGCCCTGCCTACCTGCCTACCTTCCCTCTCTCTCTCTCTCTCTCTCTCTCACGTACACACACACACACACGCACACACCCGCACACACACACACACACACAAACACATTTTCAAATATTCATGCATTTCCAAAACTTTCTCCTTCATACATAATATAATATATAGAGTTTTAAAACCATTAATCCATTTATTTTTGTATCTTTCTGATATTCAAAGCAGCCCTGATTCCATTGGTCGAGGTGTGTAAGGTGGTCGAACTGTGATTGGCTGAAACAGCACAGGTAAGTCCCACCTACACCTGGAGGCATGTAACCACCATGTAAAGAAATGAGCCCCTATTTTTAGCTTTGTTTTTTTTTTACACAAATCCTGAAGGCCAGGAACTGAAATCACAAAGAAATGATAGAACTGAAATAATTTAAATTTACATAATATTTTCCATAACAGTTTTAATTAAAAAAAAAAAATCAATATATTAATATATAATGCTCAAACAAGAGAAATAAGCAGAGTTTAATATCAGTGACTGTGTTAGTGATTACTTTATTATTATTTTTAGAAATTATTTTTAGTAAATTGTTTTATCACTTTTTTTATGAATAACTTTTTAGAGCCTTTTAAATTTCACTCACTTTTTAGACCTTACTCGAGAGTTTTCCAGCTTTATTCAGTTTTTTTTTTCTTTTTAGAATTGGCAAATTTTCTCATCTTTCTTGCCTTTTTTTAAGTTAGTAACATCTTTTAGAATTAACTCGTTAGAATTTACACATTTTACTTTTTCGCTTATCACCCTGTTCAGTTTCCTCACGGGGCGATGTAACGCACGGAGGAACTCCCTATCTGCCTTCTTCCACATACATGAGCTAACAGATCATCACTGTGATTGACAGGAGAGAGAGAGAGAGAGAGAGAGTAAGCCCCTCCCACCCACAGGGCAGCCCCTCCCACCCACAGAGCAGGTCACACTCTCGGACTCTTGGGGCTCAACCTCATGATCTCCGAATGATGGGGCGAACGCTTTCTGACCTTTTTTTAAAGCTGAAGTTAAAGTCACGAGTTCGAATCCTGGAGATGCCACAGCTGTCCGTGGCGGGAAGTCAAGAGAGCAAAACTGGCAGTGCTTTCTGGGTGGGAGGGGCTTACTCTCTCACTCCCCTGTCAATCACAGCGACACTAGCCAATCATGGGCACCTGTGAGCTCAAGTATGCGGAAGAGGGCGGATAGAGGGCGCGTTCCTCCGAGTTTAGTCAGTATTTAAGAGTACTTTCCCACTTACTTTGTAGAGTTAGTTCACTCTTTTTATTTAGAATTTCACAGATTTAAGATTTTAAACTTTCACCTCTTTAAAAACGTTACTCTTTTAAGAATTAAAAAAAAAAAAAGTTTACTCCCGTTTTAGAATTTATTTAGAAGTGATTTCTGCAGCTTTTCCTATCACTTCCAAACTCGCATCTCTGATTAACACTGAAGACCCACAGCACCTACATTCCCTTAATACATCTAATCATTCATCTTCAGTAACCACTTTATCCTGTATTTATATCCTGTATTTATAGATATTTATCTTATATGGGGGCAATTTTCAAGACACCTACCTCAGCTTGATGTTTGCACAGCACCATTAAATTGCACATATCTGCACTTTATACTAATTACAGTCAGACTGCCACCCAGCTTTATATCCCACACTATATTTTTTATACTTTTTAAATACTTTTCTATTTTCTAACTGTATATAAGGTAATTCTGATCTATTATCTAAATTCTATTTTATGTCACGGACAGTCGTAAAAAAGCATTTCACTGCACGCCGTACTGTGTATGGTTGTAAAATTGGAGATGTGAAATTTAAGGACTGAGATAGAAGTAGATTTCTGATCGACTCGTTGGCATCGCAGCGAAGCGTTTTCAGTCAAACAGAAAATATCTTCCTTTAGTCGATATGCCGAGCAGCTCTGAGACACGACACACGCGGTTTATCCTGTGTCACTCGCCGCCAGACGAGTTTGATGTGAAGGTGAGCGAGGCTGAAAGGACAGCGTGGTGTCACAGGGTTGATTCTGTTACCGCTTGTGCAACTCATCGTGATGTGACATGCCCTCGATTTAACAGTCAGTGTTATTTCCCAGAAATTAGCGAGGGGCGAGTGCCATCCTCCCACGGCTCGGAGCTGAGAAACCTTCCACAGATCAGGCACGGACACGCAGCCAGACCTGGCCAGTCAGGAAAACATAACGCCTTCGACACGACACGACCGACACCTCTGGGTTTTACCGATACACACAGATCCACTGCTATACCAAACACTGCTCCCTTTTGTTTAGACAAATACTTCCCTTAATAATCCCATTTGCAATCAGACCCCCTTTTAAGTTGCACCAGGAAACTTTTTTATTCTCAAGTTCTTTAGAAAACCATCTACTAATCTACTAATCCTTTAGTTAGTCCGTTAAGGAACCAAAGTAAGGTTCTTAAGACTGCTGAGAACCTTTTCCAGTCCCACAAAGAACCTTATATAGTAGGGTTCATGTTAACCTGTTAAGGGATGAGACCTTAAAGAACCAATACACTGCTCTGTAGAACCTATAATGAGAACATAAATGAGAAAATACATTCGGAAAACTGTCTTCCGGTCCGGAATGCTTGTTTGTGTGTAGATCCTGGGGGCGGAGCTTTGTGATCACGGGCGGAAATGGGTGCGTGGGTGGGTGGGTTCAAGGATTTAAAAAAAAAAAAATTCATTCAAACATCTAACCCACCTATTAAACCGTTAGAGAGCTAAACTTGGGGGGTGGGTGGAGCTAATCTTACCTAGTACACCTTTAAATGTAACTATAAACGGATAAAAATTACGATGTGTTGTTCTTTAATAAACAAACATTTGTCCACAAATTGTGTTTTAGGAGTCAGGATCTGGAGGCTCGGAGTTCAGGACTCGGTCCTGTGTGTGTGTGTGTGTGTGTGTGTGTGTGTGTGGGTGTGTGTGGGTGTGTGTTAGCGCATTAGAACCCCCGATCTGTGCTGGACCCTCGGGTCTAAACACACTGGTTTGTGTCTCCTCTGTATTTCATTAGCAGCGTAAACACACAGCTGCATTGTGAGCTGGAGGCTGAGGGTCGACACCTTCAGCACCTAAACACACACACCTTTGTTTTTCAGGCATCTGAGACAAAGCACTCGGTCAGTGGAGGAGATAATCAGATTTACTGAGATCAGATAAACATCTCAGCATCCTGACCTCACACACACACACACACACACACTCCTTGTCCGATCTGTAATACAAACCTGCACTGATATTAATTTTTACACCACAGGTTTTCATGGCGGTTCTGTCTAATACACACCGCGATGTTGAGTCTGATGTTGACGAATTGATGCACGTTGGACGTTTTTAGGTTATTGTTCTAAAAATAAAGAAATTATTTTTTAAAAATACACTAAAACGATCATGTTGTTATGTTTTATTGATGTATGCATTTGTGTTTTGTTTGTGTTATAATTAGTATGTTAGTAGATACTGAAATTTAAAAAGTCATTAAGTGTGCACTAAAATCTAAAATGTGTTTTCTGTGATTTCACACGCTCAAATCAGAGATTAAACAACAACAACAACAACAACAACAACAACAGCAAATATTCGTATTAAATTACCTTTAAAGAAAACTTTTTTCTCTACTTTTGTGGATGGTTTTAGACGTAAAGTTATTTTATACATTTTTATATTAAAAAAAAACATCTTACGGTTAAATGTTTCATTTGTTAAATGCCAAATGTAGTCCATTTCATTTAAATCTAAATGCTTTTTATTTCTAAGATTAAGAACCAAATTAAAAAGAACATTTGAGAAAACTTTAAGGGTTCTTTAAGGGTTGATGGAATAATTAACGTTTCTCAGACTCTTAAAGGGTTCCACCCAGTTCATAGAAGATACAAGAAGAATAATAAGAAGAGTTTATTTGTCACATATATACATTAGATTTCAGTGAAATTCTTTCTTCACAAATCCCGGTCTGTTAAATAGAGGTGAGGTCAGAGGTCAGAGGTCAGGGTCAATTGTGATACAGCGCCCCCTGGAGCAGAGAGGGTTAAGGGCCTTGCTCACTGGTGCAATAGCAGCTTGGTGGTGCTGGGGCTTGGTAAGAGGTGGTATGTTCTTATCTTTCACGCTGACTGAATCAAACTCCAGTAATACATACGTTCTTCACTGGATAATTAACGGTTCTTAGCCTCCTAAGAGTTCTACTTGGAACCCTGAAAGGTTTTCGGGTAATAAGAAGAAAAACAATGAGCAATAATTTGGAGTGTGTTCATCGTTCTTACCCAGTTAATACACACAGTTCAGTGGATAATTAAGAGTTCTCCGAAACCCTAAAATACATTCAAGGTACTAAGAAATTTGTTCAATGTTCTTACCCAGTTAACACATATGTTCCTTAAGGGTTCATTGGATAATTAAGGTTTCCCAGTCTACTAAAAGAGTTCTACAAGGAACCCTGACAGGACCTAGGTATGAAGAAGAAGAAGAAGAAGAAGATGATGATGATGACGTTCTTGTCCAGTTCATACATACACTTTTAGGAGAAAAAGGGGTTCTTCAAGGGTTCAAAATTGTTCTACTTGGACCCCTGACAGGTTCCAGATATTAAGATGAAAATAATGACCAATAATTTGGAGATTGTTCTATGTTCTTACTCAGTTAATACGCACACTCTTAGAAAAAGGGGTTCTTCAAGGGTTCACTGGATAATTAAAAGTTCTTAGCTAACAAAAGTGGTTCTACTCGAAACCCTAATACAGCTTTTATTTAACGTTCCTACCCAGTTAATACATTTGTAGTTCTACAGGGAACCCTGACAGGATCTTGGTACTCAGAAGAAGAAGAAGAAGAAGAAGAAGAAGAAGAGCAGTAATTTTGAGTTTGTTCTGCAAACTTACTCAGCCAATACACACACTCTTAAAAAAAAAAAACAGGTTCTTCATGGGTTCATTAGGTAATTAAGGGTTCTCAGCCTACTGAAAGAGTTCTACAGGAAACCCTGACAGGATCTAGGCACTCAGAAGAAGAAGAAGAAGAAGATGATCAGCAATATTTAGAGTTCATTCAACATTCTTATACAGGTAGTACATACACTCTTAGGAGAAAATAATGTTTGTCAAGGGTTCTCCATAGCGATGACTAGGTAATTAAAGGGTCTTCACCCATAAAATGGTTCTACTTGGAATCCTGACAGGTTCTAGGTACTAAGAAGAAAATAATAATTAATAATCTGGCATTTATTCCACATTCCTACCCATTCGAATCATATGTTCTTTAAGGGTTCGGTGGATAATTAAAGGTTCTTAACCTCCTAAAAGGGTTCTACATGGAACCCTGAGAGGTTTTATGTATTAAAAATAAAGAGTTATAATTTGTAGTTTGTACTGCACACTTATCCAGGTGATACACACACTCTCTTGGAGATAAACGGGTTCTTTAAGGGTTCAGTGGATAATGAAAGGAAAACGCTTTGTTGTTGAGGTCTACACAGAACCGTTACGGGTTCTCACTCCAGCCCCCGAGAGGACAGCCGACGTTTTATTGTAATACAAAATGACAAAATGACATTATTTTTAAATAATGATTGTCCTGTCATGTTAAATGCACTTCTCAGTCTGTATTATTATGTTATATATGTGTTAGAGATGAGACAGGAGGTTAAAATCTCCTGCTCTTTGATCAGCTTTAATCTGTATATAAAACGTTCTATACACGTTAAATAGGTACAGCTTCCCGAACCATTCTGTACAGAGCGTATGTTGATATTTTTCAACTGACCCACACCCATTATGTGTGTGTGTGTGTGTGTGTGCTTTCTGAGCGTGCACTGTAGGGTTTAATAATGCTAACTATACGGCTTTTACGGAACACACCTGCACTTTTCAGTGCTTTGTGTCCATGTGGTTGCTAAATAAATACAGGTGGGGTCTGTAAGCACACTGCCAGGGCCTGTGGGATTAGCGTTAATGCAACTCAGCCGCAGCGTTTAGCAAGAAGCTCACACACAAAAACAGGAGTTTCATCAGATTCACCGTGTTCACACGTACGGCATTCGGCGTCTGGTTTCGTACGCATTAACGCAGACGGAGACGGAGCGCCGTGGTGGAGGGGAAGGTATTAAATCGAGAGACGAGAGTCGGTTTATAGGGTTTACTTCACCGTGCAGATGTTTTAACTGACACCAGAGCAGACGTGCGTCATTGTCTGATAAACCGAAACGCAAACAAAATCGGCTTTTACGTTTGTTCGTTTAACAAAACCTGAACAGCTGAGGCTCCTGAACTGCTGAACTACCACCTCGCTAAAGCCTTTTATACCACACCTCTCTCTCTGTGGATTCTGATTGGTCAGAAGGTGTTGATTAATTTCCTTTGACAGTAGTGCAGCTGCTCGTTCTAATACGCTAGCGTTTCTATGGTAACAGCTCCTTCGCAAAAATATAAAAAGTGTAATCGTCGATATGGCGACGTTTTCTTAAACTAAGGAGATGTTTGTTTAACATCTATGGAAGGAGTCTCCAGTGTCAGTGGACAGAGGAGTTTACGCTTCTTTGCCGTTTCTCAGGAACGTGACAAGCTGCGGGTTTTTTTTTGTTTGTTTGTTTGTTTGTTTGTTTTATGAACTTCCAGAGAGAGAAAAAAAATAGGCTGGTGAAGGAACGACTGTTTATAGCTGCTATAACGGACGTGACAACGTGTCTCGCTGATATTCCACACCATTAAATGCAGCTACAAATGGATAAAACATACTATGTCAATGTCAACTGAGTCACACAGAGTAAACTAATCAAATCAAAGGGAAGTGAGAAATGATCAGGGAAAACAAACCAATGGCAGGACGGGGGAGGAGCCAGGACCAAAAACAAAAACAAAAACAAAGAACTTAGCGCTTGTTGCCATGGAAACTGAGACATGATCAGGGATGGAGAAACCGTGACAAGGTATTATATCTTAATAATCTCGAAAAGAGTATCTTAGCGGTTAAAACGTTTGCCTCGGACCTCTGGGGTGCGCTGAGCCTGCATGTTCTCCCTGTGCATCGGGGGTTCCCTCCATGTTCTCCAGTTTCCTCCCCCAGTCCAAAGACATGCGTTGTAGGCTGATTGGCATCTCTAAATTGTCTGTAGTCTGTGAATGTGTGTGTGATTGTGTCCTGCGATGGGTTGGCACCCCGTCCAGGGTGTCCCCCGCCTTGTGCCCCGGGATAGGCTCCAGGCTCCAGGCTCCTCCGCAACCCTGTGTAGGATAAGTGGTACGGAAAATGGCTGGATAGATGGATTTTTAAGCCCAACATGATGTCCATACCATCCACACTCTGCTTCTTACTTACTCCTCCGATTTTAAACTCCACCTGAACCTTACAGTGTGATGTTTAATTATTTAAAATCCTCCTGGATGCTGAATCTGATCATCAATCTTCAAGTGTTTGGATTAAATCAGTTAGCACGGCACTAAACTCAATTACGTATTTAAAAAAAACTATTCAGGGGGCGGAGCTGCTTAAGATCTCGGTTTGTGATGTCACTAAATGAACCCCGCTCCACTTGCAGCCAATCACATCAGAGGTTACAGGTTGACGACGTGGTAACTGAAAACCTTCTTAGCTACTGAAAAAACATAGCCGGTGTTATTGATTTTTAAAAAATTGTTGGTTGTGGTTCTTTTACACGTTTACGACTTAAAAATGTATAAAATGACAATTTCGCATATGTTTATTTTTAACAGAAAATCAACTCCATAACAGTTTTTAAGAATCTGAGTGGATTCTTGTCCACACATTTATACCTGACCTAAGTGTTTCACTCTTTAACTCTCTGTGAGCCTTTGACAGCTGAGACACCGACAGGTACGGACATGACACGTGTGTGTGTGTGTGTGTGTGTGTGTGTGTGTGTGTGTGTGTGTGTGTGTGTGTAGCTGCCATGTCCACACACTGCATTCCTTTCTAACAGTGGAGAGGTGGAGAGGTGCTGCATGCCTGAGATTTCTGAGAGGTAAGGAAAGGAAACCTGTCAGGACCTGCCTGGCCTGATCCTGCGTACCTGTTGGACGGGTAAAGCCCGCCGCTGGGCGAATGAGACGTGCAGGACTGGAATTTGTACACTGGGTGTATAGCTAGGGGGTTTAAAGGGGGTGCCATTTCTTTTGCACAAAGCACTGATTATGACCAGGTGTATTTTATATACTGTAGCCTATAGTATGTACAGTATTATTTACTGTACTATATATGATATATTAACTATACTATATAGGGCATGCTATATTATATTTTATATACTGTATAATAGTCTATACTAAGTACAGTAAACTATACTATACTATATATGATATGCTATAGAATATTATACATGTAGTAGTCCATACTGTATATACTGTACTTTACTATGTATGATTCAATATATGATATACTATACGATATTATATATATATATATATTAGTCCATACTATATATACTATACTGTACTATATATGAGATGCTATAGAATATTATATCTAATAGTCTATAGTAAATACAGGAGGCTATACTGTACTATATATGATTCACTAACTATACAATATTATATGTAACAGTCTATACTATATATAGCTACTATACTATACTATATGTGCTATACACTGTACAGCGTATTATATTATACACTATACGGTATGCTGTATGTAATATTCTATAGTACTGTATACACTGTGCTATACTCAATATAATACAAGTACTATATATATATATATATATATATATATATATATGATGTGATGGTAAGCACTGTAAGAAAGTAGCATTACAGGGTTTACATTTGCTTGTAAAAACCAACAGGAAGTAAGTCAGGGATAATCGGGATAACTTCCTCATGACGTGCCTCGTGCTCAGGGATGTATTTGTGTCTGTGAACTGTTTTATATGTCACACTCAGCCTAGCGTGTCTACATTATCACACTCTCAGGCAACCAGTGACAGAGGATCGAAATGAGACGGAGCCAAGAAGGTGAAGCTGATCAATCCAGTCGAGCAGGTCCGACTGTAACCGGCAGGATTTACACTCAGTGTGTGACTGATACCGGGAACTGTCTAATGTGTACATGTGGAAATGGGCTTGTGTTATTTACACACACACACACACACACACACACACACACACACACACACATATCCAGAAGATATTTGTGCCCTCTGGATAGGTGTTTAATGTGTGTGTGTGTGTGTGTGCGTGTGTGTGTGTGTGTGTGTGTGTGTGTTCTACGGCACGCCTCAGCATGCAAACACACCCTCATTTGAGCCGCTCTCCTCCTCGGACAAACAGACTAAAATTACTCCACCACCGGTTTTATACCTTTTACCTGCACTCATGGGTCAGTTTATTTGCAGAAGTTTTGGCACCCCTCTTCTTCTTCTTCTTCTTTTTTTTTTTTTAAAGACATAAAACGAGTGATTTTTTTGTTCTACTTAAACATACGGGGACGATGTACACAATAAATTTTCAAACGTGTAAAAAAATAATAATAATTTTTGTCTTAAGTGCATTTTTCCTTCCAAACGCTGATCTCAAAACTATTGGCACCCCCACATTTATTATTTGTTGACGCTTATGTGTCCTGTGATGTCAAATGAATATATAACTTCATAGATAGATAGATAGATCACAGTAATATAACAACAGTAACACTGATTATATGACATTACACCACAGTGCCGCTGAATTCTGGATTCTGATTGGTCAGAAGGTGTTGATTAGTTTTCTTTAACAGCAGCAAACGTACATTATCGTTTTTATAGTAACAGTTCGTTCACAGGGACTTGTACAGTGGACGCTCCACATAAAAGTTGACGGAAGGAGTCTCCAGTGTCAGCGCTTTGTAACTTTTTTTAGTGGTAAAACACAGTGTTTATTACTTACATAATGTTTTTATCTATTGCTTGATGTGTTCTTGATCACAGTGAATTGACCCAGCCTCTCTGTCTGTCTCTCTCTCTCTCTCTGTCTCTCTCTCTCTCTCTCTCTCTTTGTGTCTCAGTGTCTCTCGGCCCCGCCTCACATTGTAGCAGGAAATGTTAGCATTGTGAGAAAGATGGTGAACTCGGTGTTGTGTTTCTTTTCTCTGCATGTCATAAAACAGAAATGAATCCGCACACTTCATTGTCACGCTTCTAATCTGTCTCCAGAGGAATGATCATGAAGCTGTTTAGGTCACACACACACACACACACACACACACACACACACACACACACACACACACACACCTGTTTCTTTTATAAGTGTGCATTGTGTGTGTATTTGATTGATTAGTGTGTATTATTAGTGTGCTGTATCATTAGTGTGTGTGCGTGTGTGTGTGTGTGTGTGTGTGTTTGTGTGTGTGTGTGTGTGTGTGTGTGTGAGTCTGTTAACCACCATTAGGCCTCGTCTCAGTCAGGTGTGCTGGTATCGAACCTGAGGCAGTGTGAAAGCAAATCGAAAACTTTATCCCATCACTGTGTGTGTGTGTGTGTGTGTGTGTGTGTGTGTGTGTGTGTGTGTGTGTGAGAGAGAGAGAGAGAGAGAGAACAGCAACATAAGAACACGTTAAAATTACAAGGCTGAATAAAATGCTCAATTTGGAGGAAAAAAACTATAAATATAAAAAATATAAATTATTTAAAATATATATTTTTTATAATAATTTTCAACTCGGGGCAGAAGGCGGGGAACACCCCAGACAGGGTGCCAATCCATCGCAGGGCACAAACACACACACTATAGACAATTTGGAAATGTCAATCAGCCTACAATGCATGTCTTTTGACTGGGGGGAGGAAACCAGAGTACCTGGAGGAAACCCCCAAAACACAGGGAGAACATGCAAGCTCAGTGTACACAGGGTGGAGGTGGGAATCAAACTCCCAACCCTGGAGGTCTGAGGTAAACGTGCTATAATAATAATAACCCTCTATAATAATAATATGAAAATTCACAAAAATATGATTAAGATTATAAATATGGAAAAGTGTGTAAAATAGTATTATTCCTTTTATTCTTTATTATTAGTCTTTTATTATTTATCTTTTATTATTCGTTTATTATTTATATTTATTTATCATTTATTTATTTCGTTTATTACACTTAATGAGGAAACCATGGTCATGCTGTGTGTGTGTGTGTGTGTGTGTGTGTGTGTGTGTGTGTGTGTGTGTGTGTGTGTGTGTGTGTGTGTGTGTGGGAAAAAGTTTGAACGAAGGTTTGGTTTTAAAGCATCAGGGCGTCATCTAGTGGTGGAGAGTAGCCCAACTTAACCACTACCACCCTTACACATACACACACACACACACACACACACACACGCACGCACACACACACACACGCACGCACACACACACACACACACACACACACACTTTAAACCAATGCTCCACGTATCAGTAAAGCTGGCTGGTTATCTTTTTTTTTTTTTTTTTTTAACAAATTTTATCAATTACTTTGAATAAATTGTAATAAATTAATAGTGTTCAGTTTATTTTACATTTTGTCTTGTTTTATTATTTATAAAAATAGAATTATTTAAAACAAAGTACTACTATAACTACAGTAGTAGTAGTAGTGGTGGTTGTACTAGTATCAATAGTAATAGTAATAGAAGTATTATTAATAGTAATAGTAGTAGTAGTTGTGGTAGTTGTGGTAGTGGTGGTGGTGGTGGTTGTACTAGTATTAATAGCAGTAGTAGTAGTAGTAGTAGTTGTAGTGGTGGTGGTGTTGGTGGTGGTGGTGGTGGTGTTGGTGGTGTTGGTGGTGGTGGTGGTGGTAGTGGTGGTAGTGGTGGTGGTAGTGGTGGTGGTGGTGGTGGTCGCAGCTGCTTCAGTAGAAGCATTATTGGTTTGCAATATTAGTATTAGTAGTGGTAGTAGATTAGTTTAATAGTGGTAGTAGTAGTAGTAATGTTAGTAGCGGTACAGAGCTCTCCTCACTAACCACCTGTCCACAGAAACTCATCCCCTGAGCCAAATAGCAACACAATTCTCCAACCTGAGCCAAAACCCAACAAACACACACTCACACCCGAGCATGCACCCGAGCACACACCCAGACACGCGCCCACTCACACCCGGACACGTGCCCATGCACACGCCCTGGTGCACGCCCAGACGCACACTCAGACACACACCCAGGTACGCACCCAGGCCCACAACCAGGCACACACCCAGACGCACACCCGGACACACACTCAGACACACACCCAGGTACGCCCCCAGGCCCACAACCAGGCCCACACCCAGACACACACCCGTGCACCCCCAAATCCAG
>CM042551.1:1865000-1872500 GCA_023630585.1 Cranoglanis bouderius | reverse complement strand
CATTTTTCCAGACGTTATTTGAACATATAGTGCACTACACAGCACGGAGGAATCCGTTACTTTAATGCTTGCGAGTTGTAGGAAGGTAAAGCTTCCGAATACTAAATAAATAAATAAACAAACAAATCTCGCTACGTAGCTGTAACACGTATCTATAAAACGCGGATTTATGATCCCCGCCAACTGTAGACCTGTTTGCGGGGACGTTTTCTCACGATCCGGGGACACGTCAAACAAAACGAAGTGGCGATTTTTGAAGAACTCGCAACTTAAAGCGAATTAAAAGTCATTCTCGTCTGAATGCGTCGTCTGGTCTTTGCAGTTACGTGAAATAACCTGAGCGGGTTTGAGGTTAGGGACTTGTTGTCGTGGCAACAACGTCAAAAAGAACTAAATAATTCAAAATGACGTAAACATGACGGCTAAAAATCGTTTATGTCAAATAAGCGGAGCAGGTTTGCGATTAGGGACTTGTCGTCATGGCAACAACTACGAAGCACTAAGTGACGCACAATGACGTCACGTCGTAAATTCAGAGCTCTGTAGCTGCCCGCGTTATTGTTTATGAAGCTAAAAAATAAAATAAATAAATAAATCCATATCCCGTATCTCCCGTGATAAACGTAACGTTGTTTGTTTTTTTTTTGTTTTTTAATAAAAAGATGACGATTCCGAATACTAAACAGAGAAACTAATACAAACAGAACAAAGCGAGACATGTTATACGGGCTAGCCGTAGCTAGTCCGTAGCGCGTTTTCTAAACTGTTCCGTCTCTCCGTAGTCGCAGATGCCGGATCCGAAAACGTTCAAGCAGCACTTCGAGAGCAAACATCCCAAAAATCCTCTTCCTCCGGAGCTGGTGGGTGTGGAAGCCTGATGCGTCGCTCCCCGAACCTGCGCCGCGGCTTCACGTTCAAAGACTGTTAACGGTGTCAACTGTTTCCCTCAACGGCAAAAAAAACCCCACACGCAGACGCCTGTCTGCCTGTCTGTCTGTCTGTCTGTCTGTCTGATCAAATACACATTGTTTTGTTGTTTAATCCGTCTAACACACTGCTGCGCTGGTGTACAGTGGGGCTGATGATAAACGGGTGACGGGTGTGTGTTCATGATATAATTATAGAAGTACCGTATTTTCTGGATTATAAGGATCTACGAAAACAGTGTTGCGGCAGAGTCTTAACGACTTTTACGTCCTCCTAATGTTGCATCTGCTCATTCTTTCAGCGTTTCACAGTCATGTTCCCGCCTACGCTTGACCTTCTGAAGATAAGTATTATTTTAATAATCTGCGTCTTTTAAAGTGTCGAATATCGTGAACTTTACGGAAGGAGAACGACGCAGTATATTGTTGTTAATTATACACCTGAGTGATGTAAGTATTTATGATTCCTCTTTCCTCAAGAGACAGGCAGAATTAATAAACGTTGGACCTTGTACTCCGGAAAATACGGTAATCGAAACCTGTGGTTGAGTGGGTTTTATTTGAGACGTGGATAAATGGGTTTTGTTTTTGTTTTGTTTTTTTCTAATTTCTTAGAGATGACTGGATGTAAACGAGGGTGATTACCACTTTACTATACTCCTTTAATTTCGCTGCAGAAATACTGATTATTCATCACTGGAATGGTGTTCAGAGATCTGTACTGGAGACGATGTTCATGCTTCAGTGACCTGGTTCCTGCGCCAATGTAATATAACATCCTAATAAAGTTTAATTTTGTTTACGAAGTCTCACGTCTCACTTTTTGTTCGCTGACCGGTCGAGGGGCGGGGCTTAAGTTAAATTGTAAACTCAAAATCGATCCCACGATGACATTTACACTACCGTATATTATATCTAGCGACAGCTAGCTGGCTAATAAGCGGCTAGCTAAGTGCTGCGTTTTGAGCGTCTGGCTGCATATTAGCTCTGGTAGCTGGCTAGCTAACATGCTGTAGTTAAAACAGTTAGATTTTTGCTTTTAAAGTAAGTATTTTATGCTAAGCCGGATATTGAAATGACTGCTAGTGAACTTGGTTGCTGGTTTGGATTACACGACAAAAATACTTTACCTCGTGTTAGCTACCGTACCAGCAGAAAACATTAGCTACCTAACATTAGCTAGCTTGTTTGTTGGCAGTTCACCTCATTTTAGTTGGCTTGCTAGTGTTTAGCTAGAAGGCTAGCATAGTTATTGTTGATAAACTGTTTTATTGTGTAAATAAAATCAAACATTGGTTTTATGTTGAGCTTAAGAAATAAAAAGAACATTTAGACCGACAGGACCGTCTAACCTTGACTTAAATTCGACTTGGACTTAAGTTGGAATGAATAAAATTTTCTGGGCGTGGATGTTTTTAATGAATACCTGAGAATCAGGTGAGCCACGCCCTGAGAGAAACTGAGCGAGGGGTTAAAAAAATAGCAGAATAATATAGCAGTCTGTACTGAAAAAGACACCTACAAATCAAATGAGAACTTTTTTATTATTATTATTATTATTATTATTATTACTTCGAAACAGTTCTAATATGCAACTCTGCTGATAAACTTTAGGCCACGCCCCCTAACCTGGTTTACACACGCACGTTTAGTGCGCCATGTCAAAATGGAGGCTTCTGTTTATTGTTAGTGACATCATAACGTTTAGGCTGAGGTAAAGAGGGAACGTTGTGGAGAAATTTCAACCAGACTATTTGAGTCTAGTCCAGCAGAAACTCCTGCCTCGGAATGACAACGTGAAGGATTTTAGGAGACCATCTTCAGGAACAGGTTCCATTTTGGTTTAATGACCGTTTGATTCCCGTCTTATAAATTCTGTTTGCGGTATCAGCGTTTTGTGTAAAGTGGGTTACTCCATCAAACGCTCCAGTCCATAGAGGAAACACGTGACTGTTGAAAAATAGATCATTCCCTCCCCCTCCCCGTATACTCTCTCTCTCTCTCTCACACACAGAGCGGGAACGGAAGGTTATGGGAACGCTGCTTTTAATAGAACGTCCCAGCGTCCTTTGCTCCAGTTTTTCAAGCTCAGATGGAGCAGAAGATCTGCTTTTAAAGAAAAAGCCTCGTGTACAGTAAGAGTTATGTTCCCACACATTGCAAGGAAGCCTGAAATATAATAAAAAAAAATACCTGACTGTTAAAAATGTTTTATGTTTTCGTATTGCCTTTTGGTACTGTTCGAATATTTATTTATTTATTTATTTATTTAGAAAAATTTAAATCTATACTATGGCAATAATGATGTGTACTTCACTGCAGGTTTCATGTCCGGACTCGTCTAAACCCGTCTTGTTCACTTAACACTGCAGGGAGTAGTCTGATTTAATGCAGTACAACCTCCTGTGAGGTAAACTCTGAAACTCTGACTGCCCAATCGCTAATTCGTCAGGATCATCAGGAAAGTACGTCATTCTTCTTAAATTAAACCGTAACAAACGATTCAAGTACAGGATGCACGTTCGCTAATTATAACGACGAGCTAAAGTGAGTTAGTAATGAGTGTGTATCACAGTGACATTATCTCATCTGGCTTATCTTATTTTCCCTCAGCTTCACTCCAGTACTCTCCTCAGATAACACTTTTAGTTTGCGTAATGTCTCCCGAACGATTTTTGGTTGCTGTAGACGTTTTCCGGATGTCCTGAGAACTTTCTTTCCACGTCTCAACGTTTATCCAAAACGTCACGGCGACATTTTTAAGTATAGGAACGTTAACACGAACGTTTTCCTGACGGACGTTCTCGGACAGCCCGGAAATCAAACGCTGAAGTTTCTCGCTACAAGCTGGGTTAGCAAGAACTTAGCGATCGATGATCTAAGTCCAATTTCAATGCAATTTTAGCACTTCTGTCTCTTTTCTTAATGATTTAGCGACACAGTATGAGCGCAACGTTGGTGTTCCTGATGACTCTGTCACAATATTCAGAATCTAACAGTGTGTACCAAAAGCAAAACCTAAATTATTAAGTGTAATTAGTGTATGCTAGGCATTTTCTGTTGCACGGTTGCCTAGAAACGGCGTTGTTACGTCGTCGAGCTTAACTTCCTTATTACGTATTAATTCATCGTGAACAGGAAGTGTAAGGATCTAGGCAAAACTTTCAAAATTGTGAATTAGCTAGCTAGCTTATTCTTGCAATTTATAAGGATCTATACCTGACTTTACACACTGTTTAGGGAATTTTACATTTTTTTATCGTAATTATTGTGCCGAAATCGCGTAAAGTACATTTAACACACTGGCAATGCTGGGGTTTTTGTGTTACAGAATACTACACAATATGACAATTAACATATTAAACAATAGTTAAACGCTCCTTTGTCTGGATAAAATGAGATTCCTTTCTTTATTTCTTTAAACCCCACAGTATGAAGCCACGCTTTATGGCAGGGAATCCTCTCCTGCGCTCCTACACATGTAAAAATGTGCTTTTATGGAAATACTGACAGATTTCCCAGCCGAGGCTCTGAAAACAGTGTGTCACGCCGGCCTGTGTGGTCATCACTTCCTCAGCCGACGACTCATTCAGCGACAGGATCTCCATTCTTACCCGTGTGACATGTAGAGGATATGAGCTGTGAGACTGGGAGGAAGGATCAGTCCACACAACATCCTCATGAAAAGAAAACAGGCTCGCTACCGTTCGAGTCGGGTTTCAGCCATCTTTTAGTCTTTTTCCTCTGCAGACCCACGCCTTCCTTCCTTCCTGCACATCTCTCACTTCTCAGGATGCAGAGCTACAACCATCCGTTTCTTTCTTTATCCATTTATTTATTCACACACCTCCCGGGTATTTACTTATATATTTGTATACTGTATATTGCTACATCAAACCATACAGAGCTCTAAAGGTCGGGGTTTTGTGCCCAGATCTCCAAATTTAGGATCAATACATTTCCAAAACCATTCAGTATTTAACGAAATTGTACTTTGTGGTTTTGAAATTCCTCTAAAAAATAAAAATCCGAAATAATTTTTTTTAAAAATCTAAAAAGACACCTTGATGATATTAAGAATATTTCCTTTCCTTCTACAGGGAAACTTCGAATACATATCAGTTTGTCTAAATATAATTATTATGTAAGTTGTTTGTGATTAAAGTTTGCAGTCCTACACGGTATCGCTGATCAAGCTAAACTTCCTTGGTGCTCAAATCATCGACTAAAATGTCAGGTTATAGCTCACAGAATAATAAAAGGTGTCATTAAAGTAATCCTGAAAGATTTCAGTGCAGAAAGGAATAGGTTTTTGGGGAATATTTTCTGTCAACTGCAATAAATGTACATGAACATTAATATATCAGTATTCTATCAAATAAATCCAGACTAAAAACACACTATTTGTGCATAAAAGTGACTTATTCAACGTTTTTGTCTTAAAAAGTTAAATCATACTTTGCATGATTTGTAGTCTTTCATATATTTATAGTTTTATTAATTATTAATTAATAAATGTGTTTTGTGGTAAATACTTAATTTGACCTTTTAATCTTTTATACGTAATATGATTTTGTATTGAAAATTAGAAATGCTGTATAAATAAAGATTATTAGCGGTAATATTAGTGTCAGTATATAGATTTAATTTGTTTTTGTAATGTTATTAAAAACAAAAACATTTCTATATCGCACACACCAGAGGTCTAGAGCAATGCAAAGCAATACAATCTACAGGATTGATATTTTAGAATAACTGGCTTTTTCTGAAATATACGCTGGATATTTTCCCCATTCAGTCTCAAACGGACCTGAAATATAATAATCTATGCATTAAATATAAGTAATAAAATATAACAATACTGTATGTAATGCAATATAATGTAAAGAACTGAACTTGAAATGGCTGCCTTGAGGTGGAGTCGAAGGATTGGTAGTGGGCGGGGCTATCTCGAATGGCACGCCGGTGTTCTTCATGTGTCGACCAATCAGATCAGCACGGCATTCCTGGGATCAGCGTTGCCATGGCAGCCTTTGACGTCAGCGCCACTCAGCCCCTGCCCCTGCTCCAAGGAAGCCGTGAGTGGGTGGGAGACCCCGTGGATGCGTCCGGGAAGAGCGCGCGGATTGTGACTGTCAACTGGGCAGCAGGAACATCACCGGTCTGAGGTAAAGATACGGCTCCATTTTGTTTTTTTTGTTTTTTTAAAAAACATTTAACTGGTTTTCTTTCTTTTTCTATTATTTCGGACGTATTTTGTTTCCTTGTTGTCTTTTTTTTTTTTTTTTTTTCCCCACAGGGCGTGAAGTAGTGGGTTTTTAGCCAGTGATGTCCCGCGAGCTTTTGTGTGAATCTTCCTGTCAGTCATCACAAACAAGCAAAAAAAAAAAATCTAAATATAAAAAAACAACATCTTAATATAATAATAGTTGTTTTTTTGTAAATAATGTTAACCTTTTGAGCGTTCGTGCACTACTTCTGATTTAAATTCTCTGCATTTCTGCTATCAGTCCTAAATCAAGTGTAATGTAAGGTGAGGTGTGTCTCTCAGTAATGGCACTAACACTTCTATTGCAGATATTTTATATTAAATACTCATTTTTACACCTTTAATATTAATAAATCTACCACCTGAACGTGTATTATGTGTTGATTTACCTTTATTAATTTACTGTTTTATTAAATAAATGTCTGTCTGTGGTACTACGTAGGCATGATCCAGTTAAAGATAAACACTTTAATGATTTTATTTTCCAAAACTTTTCTAAAATGTCAGTTTTTAGTTTACAGAAAGATAAAACTTCTTTTTTTTTTCTTCTCTAAAAAAAAATAAATAAATTTGCGACAAAATCATGACGAAATGTATCGATCGACCTTGTAGAATTTTTTAGAAATAATAGTAAAGTTATATTTTTTAACTGTATTGATTATCCTTATAGCTTTTAATCGATGTAATAACTTTAAATGATATCCACATCTACAAGATAAATCTTGAAATTAAATTTTGTTTAAAATAATTGAAGAAATTCAACAAAAAAAAAAAAAAAAAACCCTTGGCTCCACCCCCTGTGCTGTGATTGGCTCGTTCTTTACTCGATACTTTACAGCATCGTCCTGGATTATTTTTTATTTTTTTAGCTTGTAGCGTACCTGGAGCCCTTTTAGCAATTTTTTTAAAGATTAAGTTTAGTTACAGCAGCTATAAACACCATTTTTCTCTCTCTTGAAGTTAAAACAAAACAAAAAAAAAAATCGCAGAGAAACCACAAAGAAGTTCACACTCTAACACTGTGAACGTTATTATTTCTGGTGCGTTTCCCTGTAGAAAGCGATCATCATGGATAAGAGCGAGCTTGTGCAGAAGGCCAAACTGGCCGAACAGGCTGAGCGTTACGACGACATGGCCTCCGTGATGAAGCAGGTGACGGAGAAGGGAGAGGAGCTGACAGACGAGGAGAGGAACCTGCTCTCGGTGGCCTACAAGAACGTGGTGGGGGCGTGCCGCTCGGCGTGGAGGGTCGTCTCCAGCATCGAGCAGAAGATGAAGCTGGAGAACAGCGACAAGGAGCAGATC
>CM042551.1:1837500-1860000 GCA_023630585.1 Cranoglanis bouderius | reverse complement strand
ATACAGTGTGTGTGTGTGTGTGTGTGTGTGTGTGTGTGTGTGTGTGTGTGTGTGTGTGTGAACTGCAATAAAGTCACATATATACAGCACTGTAAGCAGCACTTAGCTAAGTAACAAAACTACATAATGAAGGTTAATGTTAAAGCGAGATCATAAAAACGTGATGAGCGCGTGGGATACATTTAATCACGCCTTTAATACATAATCGTACCAACAACAGCTGCACCAATGCAAAAAAATAATAAACACTAACACGACTCGCTCACTGTGTGCTGCTTTGCTTTTCTTTAACCTTTTGCTTTCTAAGCTTTTTATATCTGCACATTTCCCTCCAGGCATCGTCGATAAATCCAGGGAGGCGTACCAGGCTGCGTTTGACATCAGCACAGAGAACATGCAGCCCACTCACCCGATCCGACTCGGCCTCGCGCTGAACTTCTCCGTCTTCTACTACGAGATCCTCGGCTCACGCGAACAGGCCTGCGAACTCGCCAAGAAGGTGAGGAGACCCCGCTGCGGTGTACTGCTGCCGGGTTATAGTCTCTCCTGGGCTCCAGCTCTTTCTTGTTTAGCGCTACCTCCTAGCTAGCTTTCTGACTGGTTACATCATCTTCTGATTTCTCAAACGTCAGACGCTTACTCTCACCGATGTCCGGAACGATTCCGTCCCAAATCAGCGTGATTTATACGTCTCTGGAGAAAGAGGACAGATATTTTCCTGTGGTTTTACAGTAACGGCTCCGGTCCGTGTCGGACAAGGTTTCAGTCGTGTTGCTGTTGCTATGGTTACCGTGCGAGCCGTTTGTCTCCTGCTGTATGAAAAGCGCTCCGTTATCTTTATTATTAGCACTGTAGCTGTGTAGATGAAGGAGTTATTTCCAGGGGAAGTTGTGTCCCGTTTTTTTTTTTGTGAGGTGAAAATGAGGGAAGTGGGTCACGTGATCTCCGAGGGACGAGAACAGCAGGAGATTTAGAAACCTCTGAGCTTTGTGCCAGTTCTATGTGTTTGAGCAGCGTCTGTTCTTCAACTAGGCCTGAGACGCGCATACATCCACTGTTACCACCCTGAAGTTGATCGTTTTCCTATATAACAGCACGTACCCCCCAGGGCCCAGTGTTCTATTCCTCTTACACCACAGCAATGATTACAATTTTTTTTATTAATAATGGACGACACCTTTTTAAAAATATTTTTTTATCAGTTTATTGTTACATTTAATGCTCGGCGAAACAAGTCCGTTCCTGTTCTCGCTTACGTTACAGCAGCTATAAACGTATAAAAGTCGTTCCCTCACCAGCCCTCTCTTTATTCTCTCTCTTCAAGTTAATCAGACCAAAAAAAAAAAACTCTGACGCTGGAGACTCCTTCCATAAACGTGTACGTGGAGCGTCCGCCGTACGAGTCCCTTTGAACCTGCTGTTACCATAGAAACGATAACGTTAGAACGAGCGCATAAATATAAACCTGCGCGACGGTCAGAGCTGCCGTTATAGAAAAATAATCAACAACCTTCTGACCAATCAGAATGCAGAATTCAGCAGCGCCGTGGTGTAAGTACAGTGATCAGGTAGTGTATATTTATTATTATTATTATTATTATTATATATAATAAGCCACAAACAATTCCAGCTTCACACCTTGGAAACGGGTGTGGCCAGGGGAGGGGCGTGGTCTCTGGAAAGGGATGGGTATTTTGCATATTATTTTCTCCCATGGCACATTTTTTCACGTAATTATCCCTTCAGGTATTTTCTAAAGACACTGAGTTTATTTAATTGTGTGTTTTTGATCGTGTCTCCATGTTGTTTTGACAAGTGGTTTTTTTTGTGTTGTTGTTTGTTTGTTTGTTTGTTTCCAGGCGTTCGATGATGCGATCGCCGAGCTCGACCAGCTGACCGAGGACTCGTACAAAGACAGCACGCTGATCATGCAGCTGCTCCGGGACAACCTGACAGTGAGTCCCCCCCCTCCTCTCTCCACTTCCTGAATCTGAGGACACGCCTCTCGGCCCGGGCTCGGAGGGGAAATCGGTGATGTCACGCTCTCTACAGTGGCGGAGTGAGGTCACGTGTCCCGTGTACCGCCGTTTCCTCCATCACTCAGTTCACTTTAGTTTATAAATTAAACTACAGATCACGAGGTTTTAAAACCGAATTTAAAAGTCATTCTGTCCAGGGTTCTTCTCCCCCCCCCCCCCCCTTTCTAACGTCCATATCATCATCTGAACCTTCTTACCTACCAAAAAATACTTTTTGAGAATTTATTTTACATAACGTCCATAAAAATGTCGATTTTGTGACGCGAGGAGGAAACGTGGGGGACACGTGACATCACGGCGGTGCTGTGGAGGGAAAGAACGACATCATCGGCTATCTCGGGCTCTGATTTGGAGATATGCATGAATGTAGTGTGTGTGTGTGACGGGGTGTGTGTGACGGGGTGTGTGTGTGTGTGTGTGTGTGTAAGTAACGGTGTGTGTTTTCTCTCTTTCTTCCAGCTGTGGACTTCAGACAATCAGGAGGAGACGGAGGAGGAACGGGGAAACTGAGAAGCATAAACAAACAAACAAAAAAACACAAACTGCTGAGAGCCTGATACACACTCTCTGCTCCTCCGCACCAGCCTCTCCTGTTTGTGTGTGTGTGTGTGTGTGTGTGTGTGTGTGTGTGTTTAGAAGGGAGATTTGATCATTCCTTGGGGCACAAACTAGAGGGAGGGATCAATAAACTGGACACACTCATTTGTGTGTGCGCTTTATACCTACACGTAAACATTGTTTTGATGTGTGTGTGTGTGTGTGTGTGTGTGTGTGAGAGAGTGAGAGAGTTTGCTTAGAGGTTCAAACTGAAATCGGACTCCAGTCTGAACCGATATATCGATATTAAATCCCTGTATTGTGATAAATTGCCAAACTTTTTTATTGCGGTTCATGATATCATTGTAATAATCTATTTAACGATTCACACAGAGCTGGTTTTTTTTTTTTTTAATTAATCTTGCATTTTGTTAGCATGCCGTAAAAAAAAAAAATCTGAACCACGTGTCAAAGCGTGTCGTGTGTCCGAGGCGTCGGTTTGTGATGACGGATAAGTGTTGATCTGCGGAGGTGAAACTCGTCGTGTAATATTATTACCTTGGGAACAGTTTTCGGGGTTAAATTAGCCACCAGGTTTTTAAGTCTGAGGTAAACTAACCGCCTACTTTCAGTTTCTTCTCAAATTCGAAAACGCGCAACAGAAACGTATTTGTTGTGATAATATCTTCAGAAAGGTTTAGATTTGTATTTTTCTCGGGAACATCGGATAAAGCGGAGACGTCACGTGACGCGCTCCGGCGTCCGTCTCTAAAGCCGCTCTTTCTGCTCTACTGTTGGGGTTTTCTTCTTTTACATCAGTGTGTTGTGTCACTGTCACCATCATCTCGGGTGTGTGTGTGTGTGTGTGTGTGTGTGTGTGTGTGTGTGTGTGGCTCAGGTCAGTTAATCAGGGTAAATGAACATCTCCTGTGTTAGTTACAGCCGTGTTTCTGTACCAGAGCTCAGCGTGTCACCGTCACTGTCAGCGTTAATCAGGTGGGACGGGTTCATTTCAGCCAAATAAACACAATGACGAACAGAAACGTCTCCTGGTTTATTCTTTCTGTTCTACATCTGTCTCTCTACCTGTCTGTCTGTCTGTCTCTTTGTCTAATTTGGTGTTGCTGGGTCTGTTTTTTGTCTGTCTTTCTGGAGTGTATATGTCTGTCTGTCTGTCTCTCCTGTGTACACAGGTGCATCTCAAAAAATTTGAATATCATGGAAAAGTTCATTTTTTCCCGTAATTCAAAAAGTGGAACTTTCATATTTTCGAGATTCATTACACATAAAGTGAAATATTTCAATGCTTTTTTTGTTTTAATGTTGATGATTACGGCTCACAGCTCATGGAAATCAAAAATCCAGCATCTCAAAATATTATAATATTAATATTTTTCTGAATTTATAATACAGAAATGTCGACCTTCTGAAAAGTATGTTAATTTATGCACTCAATGCTCGGGCAGGGCTCCTTTTGCACTAATTACTGCATCTATGGGGCGTGGCATGGGGGCAATCAGCCTGTGGCACTGCTGAGGTGTTATGGAAGCCCAGGTTGCTTTGATAGCGGCCTTCGGCTCGTCTGTATCGTCGGGTCTGGTGTCTCTCATCTTCCTCTCGACAAGATTCAGGTCAGGTGAGTCGGCTGGCCGATCAAGCACAGTAACACCATGGTCATCAAACCAGTTACTAGTAGTTTTGGCTCTGTGGGAGGGGCCAAGTCCTGCTGGAAAAGGAAACCAGCATCTCCATAAAGCTTGTCAGCAGATGGAAGCATGAAGTGCTCTAAAATCTCCTGGTAGACGCTGCATCGACTCGAGAAAACACAGTGGACCGACACCAGCAGATGACATGGCACCCCAAATCATCACTGACTGTGGAAACTTCACACTGGACTTCAAGTAACTTGGATTCTGTGCCTCTCCACTCTTCCTCCAGACTCTGGGACCTTGATTTCCAAATGAAATGCAACATTTACTTTCATCTGAAAAGAGGACTTTGGACCACTGAGTGACGGGGTTCTGAGTAAAAAGGTGTTCTGAGTTAATTAGCTGATTAGAGTCTTCTCAGGTCCACATCGCTGTATTATAAATTCTTTATTCGTGTATTTTGAGATACTGGATTTTTGATTTCCATGAGCTGTGAGCCGTAATCATCAAGATTAAAACAAAAAAAAGGGCTTGAAATATTCACTTTATGTGTAATGAATCTAGAAAATATGAAAGTTCCTCTTTTTGAATTAAATTATGAGAAAAAACGAACTTTTCCACGATATTCTAATTTTTTTTAGATGCACCTGTGTGTCTGTCCCTTTGTCAGACTTTTTATCTGTCTGTTTATTTTTGGTCCAGGTTGCTGTCTGTCTTTCTATTCAGTGTTTTGGTCTTTACACCTGTCTGTCCTATCTGAGGTTCTTTATGTCCAACTTGTTGGCCTACTTGTCTGTCTGTGGGTCGGTCTGTCTGTCTGTCTGTCTGTCTGTCTCTCTGTTCAGTGTGTCAGTCTTTTTCTCTGTCTCTTCTGTGCCAATTTGTCTGTCTATGTATCTGTTTTTGTATAATTTATCGGTGTAATTTATAAGACTTTGTCCAATTTTGGTGTTCCTGTCTGTCTGTCTGTCTGTCTGTCTGTCTATCATTCTGTCCTGTCTGTATGTTTATGGGTCCGTCCTGTTGATGTAGATGTTGGTGGTGTTGTGTTTGTTCAGGTTTGTATACAGGAAGGTGAACTTGCAGTAAATAAATTCAGTAAATCACCGAGTGTCAGAGCGGATTCTTTCCAGAACGTTCCGTCTCTGGGTTCGGGCGTGTCTCTGTGTCTCCGTGTCTCTGCCTTAGAGACAAACGAGCTCCAGCTAATAACACAGGAATGTTTCACATGGCCGGGGGGTGTGTGTGTGTGTGTGTGTGTGCTGTGAAAGAGAGCACTGTTCGAGTTTCCGGTGTGATTCACTGATATGCCATGCTCCCGACACAGTGGGGCTCGTCTCATTATAAACACTCAGAGGAAGTGCAGAAGTGAACAAGTTCATCTCAGTGTTACAGTTTTGTCTTTTCAGTTTTAAATTCTCTCTCTCACCTTTCAGTTACATCTGACAGCAAAGTAAACACAATGCACTCTTTCCTTTTCTCAGTCCGCATTTTCTGTCCCTGATTTAGTTTCAGGTTTGAGAGATGAATGTTTGTGTTTAAAGACGGTGGTCCTGGGGCTCCTGCGTGCTGCACCACATAGAGGACACCTAACCGGAGGGTGGGAATTGTCCAAGACTGAGGTGGTTTTCGCACTGGGCACGGAGCTGCGGTCCGAACCCGAGTGCATGTTGAGACCCGGTGCGTTTGCGTTCATCTTATATCATCACGGTTTTTGGTGCTATTATGTGCAGCAGTGGACCTCTTCTGTGTCCCATGACGTTCCCCTGCCACTCTTGGTACACATGTGTTTTGGAAACTGATGATGATGATGATGATGATGTCGTCGTCGGCTTAAAAACACGCGCAGGTTACTTTACTTCCTGAACAAGTGTGGACCCGAGGACGAGTTGCGTTCACGTTTACGGGAATCGCGCCTCAGTTCCAGTGCAACCGAACCCAGACCGGCTCCTACAGGAAGTCTCGGGTTCGGTACCGCGGTGCGCTTCCTGGTCCACATGACCGATTTCTCATGCGAACCGTGCTCTGTTTCGGACCGAACTGCCAGTGTGACAGGCCCCGAAAAATATAAATGGAGGCGGTGGTCTGGACACTAATGAAAACTCCGTCTCAGACTCTTCTACTCAGGAAAAGCCTCAGAGGTGTGAACTACACACAGGTGATTTTAACTGTCTGAATGTGGAGCTCAGAAGATCCACTGAAGCAGCTGCGCAACCCGACTCTGAACACCTGGAACTTTCCTCAGCAGGAAATACTGATGTACCTTCTGGACTCGCTCACTGACTGTGGATACACCTTCCTCTGAGCCACTACTCCTGCCTCTCAGGATCCACATGTCTGTCTGTCTTATCTGTCTGTCTGTCTTATCTGTCTAACTGTCTGTCTGTCTAACTGTCTGTCTAACTGTCTGTGTTATTTGTCTGTTTTGTCTGTCTAAATGTCTGTCTATCTGTCTATCTGTCTATCTTATTTGTCTATCTGTCTATCTAAATGTCTCTCTGTCTGTCTGTCTGTCTTATCTGTCTAACTGTCTGTCTTATTTGTCTGTCTTATTTGTCTGTCTAAATGTCTCTCTGTCTAACTGTCTGTCTATCTGTCTATCTAAATGTCTGTCTATCTAAATGTCTGTCTGTCTAACTGTCTGTCTGTCTGTCTAACTGTCTGTCTATCTGTCTTATTTGTCTAACTCATCAGTCTGTCTGAACTATCTGTCTGTTTTGTCCATCTCTCTCTATCTGTCTCATCAAGTTAGTCCATAGTCCATCATCTACTCTCTGGTCACATGAACTGATGACATCATGTAGACACGTTCAGATTGTTAAAGCCGAGTGTTAAAGGTTTGTCCTTTAATTGTTTATTCTTTAACTGAACATCATTCCGGCTGTTGTTTATTCCCGTATCCTCTGTGGAGTGTCTCGCCCGAGTGCCGGAGCTCGTTTTGGGATACCGAGGCATTTTGCGTGCACTATTTAGGGCAAATTCACACACAACTGATAGTCCTGGGTGTGTGAGTGCAAAGAGACACCAAACATTACCACGTGACAACAACACAATAACACAATAACACACGCTCTAATGGGTTTCCACTAGATGTGTGTATTTTATTGTAAATAATGAAAGGATTTGCTCGCCTCTCCTTCTTTCACTGAGTCGGTGTCTCCCCCTAATGGTAAACAAGCGTCATTACTCTGGTATTAATGCGTTAATATAATGTAAAGGAAGGATCTAACAGAAAACCTGTGCACACTGATTTTGAGTAATAATTATAATCCTGATTAGGGGCAGTTGTAAAAATTTCATTAACTGTACCGGAGTAATAAAGGTGTGAGGATGAGACAGACCTGAGAGAAACGCTTATAACGCGGAAAAAGTAGTTCCGGTTATTTTTTGTGGTATTCATACGCTGTCAGAGCCACACAGCTCAACTGGACATTCTGTAACATGACTCGTGAAAGAAGTTTAATCTCTGGAAGGACCGATTCCACAGATTTACACTTATTTTTTAGGTAAAGAGTGAATGAAAACATTCCACAAAATACTGTACGAGTTTCACATTAATGGAGTTCAAGTGAATGTGGAGTAAACTTTTTATTTTAAAGTACATGCAAATGTATGGAAATGCAGATGGAACAGACGCAGTGAAATTGATGTGGAGTGCTCACTGCATGGGTGTTTATACTGCAAACAGTTCAGAATTGTACTGTAAATATAGAGTATATATGTGTATATGCGCGCACACACACACACACACACACACACACACATTAAAATAAGAATCATCACTAGAAATAAAGCCATCACACTGCTCACATATACAGTGTGTAATCTAATCAGAGACCTTCTCCTGAGTGGATCAGAAAAAATCCCGCCAAGCTCAGATTACATTTCTACTTCTCAAGCCCACTAGATCGTCAGACGTTTAAACACCGAGAGCCGATAGGCGTTACTGACTTACAAACATCCAACTAGTAGACCGTCGGCTACATTGCGTATAGTGTGTAAAGAATAAAACACTCTCTGTGGTGCTGTTATAGGAAAATAATGAACAACAGGGTGGAGTTAATTATTTTCCTATAATAACAGCGCGTCCCCATGTGTTTTATTCCTCTTATACAACAGCAACTTGCCAACGATTACAGGTGTTTTTTTTTTTTTTTTAAATACTTTAAAAGTTAAACACAACTTTTATCCGTCTATAGTTACATTTAATGCTGTGGAATGTCTGTGAAACAAGTCAGTTCCTGTTCTCGCTTACGTTACAGCAGCTATAAACAGTCGTTCCCTCACCAGCCCTCTCTTCATTCTCTCTCTCTTCAAGCTAAAAAGACCAAACGAACCCCAAAACAATCGCAGCTTGTCATGTTACTGAGAAACCACAAAGAAGCGTAAACTCCTCTGTCCCGAAGATGTCGGAAAACTTCAAGTTACAGCGTTACCTCTGACACTGGAGACTCCTTCCATAAATGTTAAATAAACACATTTCTCATTACAGAAAACTTCACCGTAGTGTTTATGCGGCGCATCTGCCGTACAAGTGTCCGGGAACGAGCTGTTACTATAGAGACGACACTGTATTAATATATACATACAAGAGCATTCATATAAACCTGTGATTTGCAGCTGGTGTTATAGAAAATGTACCACCACCTTTCGACCAATCAGAATCCAGAATTCTGTACTATAAAGAAAGCAGTATATAGCGTAGTTTAGCTGATTGATAGCTGACAGGTACGGGTGAAAAGGTTTTTTTTTTTTCATTACTATACTATACATTTTTGCTGGACATTTTGTCACTGATTTAAAAATAAAAACCTGTGTGAAAATACATCCACAACGCAAAGTAAACACACATTTAACAGTCATCTGACGATCTTTCCTTATGGAATGGCCCAAGATGGCGGCAGGGATATGAAGTTCAAATGAAGTGGACGTGGGCGCATTCAAAACGGTACTTAATTAAATAAAAGGTTATTAATAATGCATACTTCTAGTTTGTGTGTATTTCTGCAACACCCTGTGACAGCTGAGCCGGTACGCTATTGGGGAAATGGTTCGTTCTGATGAATCATATCCTCCCGTGAACGAGAATGGAACATTCCTGATGACGCGACACGTAGTATAAAAGCACCCACTCGGGCAGTTGAACCTTCCCCGAAACCCCCCGGCTGTTAGTGCGGTGTGAGTGCGTGTGTGCTCCGGAGCTAGCCTCGGCACACGTTCTATAAAAAATTAAAAATCCAAAAAAAATTTAAAAACATTAAAAACTCTTAAAAAATTTACTTTTACTTTTTTTTTTTTTTTTTTGTAATAAAAAAACAACATCATCGGTGAAGCAGGAGCTGCTCGGTATCGGTACATCACGGAGGACGAACTTAGTAGAACTCGTAACCTACGCGTTTAGCCTAGCTTAGCATATCTGTCAAGGCCCGATCCAAATCGACATTTTGAAGAAAAAAAAAAAAACTTTAAAAGTAAGCGTTGACGCGTTAATTTGAACCTGTTTCTTAAAATTTTCCCGAATTTTAAACAACTTTTAAAGCCCAGTTTTAATTCGTGATCATTTCCCCCCCCCACATCCTTCGGCTAAGCTAACTGACTAAAACTCGTCGAAGAGAAGTCGCGTGCGCGTTAATTCGAATCAACCGCCAACCGCTTCGCCCTTCTCGCTCGCGCTGACGCAGATTAGCAAGTTTTAAATACAAGCCAAGCAAATAAACAGGATGAACCCCAGCGCTCCGAGCTACCCGATGGCCTCCCTGTACGTCGGAGACCTTCACTCAGACGTGACCGAGGCCATGCTGTATGAGAAGTTCAGCCCGGCCGGCGCCATCCTCTCCATCCGCGTGTGCAGGGACATGATCACGCGCCGCTCCCTCGGCTACGCCTACGTCAACTTCCAGCAGCCCGCAGACGGTGAGTGGAAAGATCTAGAAAGAAATATCTGGCGTCTTTATCCCCAAATATCTGGCGCGCGCTGCGCTGTGATGTGCTGTGCTGTGCTGTTTACTCTAGGCCTATCTTCCTTGGTCGTGCTAACTGCTAACGCTAGCAAGTGCGCAGAAAACAGAAATCCGGATCTAAACCTCTCTCCCAAAGCGGAAAGTAAACATTCACACTTGTATATCACACATATTGACTCTTCCTTGTAGTTTTTAACAGTTGGTTCACCTTTAAACACCTTTCTACTCACTCAGCCTTTCTCTCTCACTCTCTCACTCACTCACATGCTCGGAGTTTAAATCCCTTGCTAACGTTGTTAGCCCTGGGCGCACATTAGGCCCTGCTTCATTTAATACTGACTACTTGGTCTCATAGTCTTGTGAGGTGTTGACACTTACAGATTTTCACCTCTTGCACTGGGTTATAGATTTCTGCAAACTTGCATTTCAGTAATTTGAAGGCATCTACGTGTGTTCCTCATGATGACACCCATGAACCATTTTGCAGCATGGTCATGGCATGGGCCGGGCTGTTCAGTTTGAACCTTAACATGTCGAATCTAATGGTTTGGGTTTTTTTTTGTTTGTTTGTTTTGTTTTGTCAAGTGCTTTGCCCCTTTGTGAGATACCAAAGTTCAACCACGGAATGGTGTTCCAGCTGAGAATTCCTGATCTTTAAGTTGAGAGCAGGTTTTAATATAATAAATCCTCTCATGCGAAACGTCCCATTGACTTCCGTTCACGTGAATGCTGGAGATCGGAAACGCAAGCTTCCTGCGAAGAAGTTTCTCTGCGTTCCAGGTTTGGTGAACTCTGACCTCGCCAGTTCCACGGCCAATAGAAGATCGACGCGTCACGGCTTGACCTCTGAAGAACATCCAAGATGGAGGAAGCAATTTCTCCGAAGAAATTTCGTACGCTGAAAGTCGCATGAACGCCGCTTAAGGATGGAAATGAGAAGTGGTCTTCAGATATTGACCTCAGATCAGAGTGAGGATTTTATCGGTACAGTTCCAGGTGATTTGATCGATTTTTATTGGCGTGGATTTCAAGAGCTTGTGCGTCGATCAGAGTAGTGAATCCTGTGAGAGAGAGAGTTCTGGGAATGCCTTAAAATGAATGTTGTGAAATTTCATTGAAGTTGATTTAAGCTTCTCTTCATTAATAGTGTAGAGTAAGGTATGGTCGCAGGTGTGTATGCATGTCGTTTACATTTGGGATATTTACTCACCTGCACTCGTATCCAAAACAACTTACAATTGAGACGGGATACGACCGGCCGCTTAAACGTTAAGGGTCTTGCTAAGTGATGGGATTTGAACTCGGAACCTTGTGGTAAGGTACGTTGAGCCGTACATCCGTGTACAGGTGGTGGAGCGATGAAGCAAAAACAAATCAACAATTGAAGACACCCTCCGTGTACAATAGTTATCATGATGTATACGGGTTTAGACTTTGGCCCGTGATTTCACCAGGAAAAGGAAGTTGGGGGGGGAAGCAGCTGATATCAAAATATTATTACAGAGAGTAATAAAGGTGTTATCAAGCCAGTCACCTGACTTTTATTATACTTAATGATGTTTTGCCACACATTTATCAGTACGATGTTTAGCAGAACACTGGGATGGTTTATTAATGCTGAAGGAGTTAAGTAGGCTGGAGTGGAACAAGGTTTGGGAATCAGCACAGTTTAGGAGTTTTAAAAATCAGGAGTTTAAAACGGCTTCCTGATGTTTTGTTTTTTTTTTTTTTTTTTTTTTTTTTTTTTTTTTTTTTTTTTTGTCTTTGTCAGCAAGTTCACAAATTGTTCTTGTAAGGATCAATACACCAGGAGCACACGTTTAGATGTTGCAGAAAATAATTCATTGACTTTTTTTAAACCTGGCTTTATTTTCTTTCCTTTCTGTGATTCGGTGGCTCTCTCTCTCTCTCTCTCTCTCTCTGTCTCTCTCTCTCTCTCTCTCTCTCTCTCTCTCTCTCAGGTCCTGTTCTCACGAAAATGTTCGCAGTGAATTAAACAAAAGTCTTATTATTATTATTATTATTTTTCTTCTCTCCTTCCCCATTCCTCCTCCAGCTGAGCGCGCTCTGGACACCATGAACTTCGACGTGATCAAAGGCAGACCCGTGCGCATCATGTGGTCCCAGCGTGACCCGTCGCTGAGGAAAAGTGGTGTTGGTAACATTTTCATTAAGAACTTGGACAAGTCGATCGATAACAAGGCCCTGTACGACACCTTCTCCGCGTTCGGCAACATTCTGTCCTGCAAGGTAACACGTCTGTGGTGAACCTTTTAGCCGTTTGTGTGTGTGTGTGTGTGTTGTGCACGAGCACTTTGTGCATGAATTTGCTCCTGTTTGTGTCATCTTTAAGGTCGTTTGTGATGAAAACGGATCAAAGGGTTACGGCTTTGTGCACTTTGAGACCCAGGAGGCGGCTGAAAGAGCCATCGAGAAAATGAACGGCATGTTGCTGAACGACAGAAAAGTGTAAGTGTGGAAACTAACCAGCAAGACGCTTACATCTGTACAACTATACTACTAATTCCTGCAAAGTGTGCTTGTCTCAGCATTGAATGAGCTCAGGGTTTGGATTGTGATCTGACGTGTTGTATAGTTTTTCAATGCTAATCGTGTGTTTGGACACTCGGCCTGTTTCTGATCGCCGTTTTGACCCGTACAGGTTTGTGGGTCGCTTCAAATCTCGCAAAGAACGCGAGGCTGAGCTCGGAGCCAGAGCCAAGGAGTTCACCAACGTTTACATCAAGAACTTCGGAGAGGACATGGACGACGAGAAACTGAAGGAAGTCTTTAGCAAATACGGTATGTCCTGCTGTAGGTTTTCTCGTTGACCTCCATATGAACTCGCACAAATGGGTTAAGGAGCGCAGCCTAGTCAAATTCAGTGCGTCCTCCTCAGTGGGCTGTACTGGCCAAATGGCTGCCACAGAGACATCATAGTCCATGGGCCCCGTGTTTTAATGGAGTGGATACTGGGGATAAATAACGGCTATGTACAATCACCAGTAAGCTGAATGCTGAGTGTGGGTGGTGCGCTGAATGTCACTCGGAGATAAGCACACACTTGCATACACACACTGTAGATAACTGGTTAGGACGCAGGGTTAAAGCTCTGAATTGCATGTTTTTATTATTATTTTTTCCCCCCTATTATAATTTGTATTAGCACTATACAGGTAAATAGTATTAACATGGTTCCCCCCCCCCCCCATACGTTTCTTCCCTCACCAGGTAACGCCATGAGTATCCGTGTCATGACAGACGACGGCGGCAAATCCAGAGGCTTCGGCTTTGTGAGCTTCGAGAGGCACGAGGATGCTCAAAAGGTACGTCACGCACGTACACGACACGCCAACATGCTGTGGTTTAAAACATTTCAAAGAAGTATAGATTAAAGGAGTACTAAAGCATTTAGAGCAGCGTCAGACTATGAAAATCCAAACACGTTCCAAATTATACAGTGAAAGCAGCCGTGCGTCTTATTATTTTAATTTAGGCTCATATTCCACTGCTTTGCGTAGTGTTTAAGAGACAATGTGACATCCAAGAAAGCGTGTTGTGTGATGATCAAAACAATAATCGTGGAAGTAACATAACGTTGATATGTCGGACACCCGGTTTTTTGCATGTTTTTGATGCTTCACTTTAACAGCGAGTTCATGTAAAGTGACACCTCAGTAATAAGTTTACTTACAACTCCTCGGCTGGACCTCTGCTCCCTTAGACCGTCCTGATTCTGCTTCGTTTCACTCTGTAGAATGTACTCTGCTGCTTCTTCCTGCTTTTCCTTTTGTCCAGCGGCCGTTGTGAAAACAGAAACGAAAAAAAGCCTTAGCGCTCGTCAGTAAATGCTTCATATTCACGCGCAGTAATTTCCGAGCACTCTGTACAGGTACACACACTCCTGGCGTTCGTGCCAGAGCTTCGGACTATGACGCATGCTCTTTAGATGGAAATTAGTCCTACCTGTGTGTATGTAAATCAGTGGTGCGCCCTGGGTGACTGCTGATGGCGAGGTGAATAAAAACGCCTCAGAGTGGTGTACGAGTTAGATTTCTGACTGGTTTGTAGGACTCGTTTACAAGCCGTGGGTCTTTGGGAGACCTGTCTTTGTTTTAATGAGGACAAAATAAGTACAGCAACAGCAAAAACTAACCTGTAAAAGCTACAACGGAGTTTGGAATTGGGACTTTTGATGATCTCTGCGATGAAATGTAGCATCAGGTATGTTTACAGTATGCTTGTACACCAAATGGTTCCCTTTTTTTTATTATTATTTTTTTTATTAAACACTAGGAAGGGTACGTGAAGATTAAGAGTAAAAATCCCTGAGAGGACTCCTGGGTATTTATCAGAAAATCCAGCACAATCAATCAAAATAGACTTGTTAAAGTATAAGTGCGTATATGATAAATACAGGTAGTGTATCAACATAACAAACAAGGAATAAGCCTAAGTGAACTGTAAGCTACTTTACTGACTGATTTTTCACTAGTTTTCTGGAAATTTGTGTCTTGACCATAAATTATTGCCTGCCTGACACCTGAAGTGCCATCTTAGTGTTAATTTCTACATCTCTACGCGTTTCTCCAGGCCGTGGACGAGATGAACGGGAAGGAGCTGAACGGCAAGCTGATCTACGTGGGCCGCGCTCAGAAGAAAGTGGAACGTCAGACCGAACTCAAGCGCAAGTTCGAGCAGATGAAGCAAGATCGGATGACGCGCTACCAGGTCAGTCGGATAAACGCCTGTTAAACACTGTTTAAATCCAGCGCAGCCTAGTCAAATTCAGTGCGTCTGCCTCAGTGGGCTGTACTGGCCAAACGGCTGCCACAGTGACATCATAGTCCATGGGCCCCGTGTTTTAATAGAGTGGATGCTGGGGATAAATAACGGCTATGTACAATCTGACAAAGCTTACCGAGCGTGTATCTGCTGAACCTTTAACTGTGTGCTAATGTTCATGTTTAACGTGGTGTTGAAATGTGCAGGGCGTCAACCTGTACGTGAAAAACCTGGACGACGGGATCGACGACGAACGCCTGCGCAAGGAGTTCTCTCCTTTTGGAACCATCACCAGTGCCAAGGTACTATTCTGCTTTAATCTTAATGTGTGTGCATCATAATTTAATGCAGTTAATATTAATGGCTTTTACGCTCTCTAACAAGGTTTTGATGTACAGTAGTAAACTGCAGCGTGTGTGTGTGTGTGTATATATATATATATATATCTTTTTGTTTTGGTTTTCAGGTCATGATGGACGGTGGGCGCAGCAAAGGTTTTGGCTTCGTTTGTTTCTCCTCCCCCGAGGAGGCGACTAAAGCCGTGACCGAGATGAACGGCCGTATCGTTGCCACCAAACCGCTGTACGTGGCGCTGGCTCAGCGTAAAGAGGAACGCCAAGCTCATCTCACCAATCAGTACATGCAGAGAATGGCCAGCGTTCGCGCCGTACCGAATCCCGTGATCAACCCGTACCAGCCTGCGCCGCCGTCTGGATATTTCATGGCTGCCATTCCTCAGGTCTGGACTTTACAAATCTCTATTAACGTCTGAAATGTAGCGTCTCGTGTTACGTTGTTTTGGGAGTTTGGCCATTTCGTATTTGTTAGATTGTTCCTGAAAACGTTTTCCCGCAAAAGTGGTTGGTTTATTAGCTATAGTATTTGTATTTGGGTTTTGTAGAGAACAGGAAGTACAGCCACAAGGAGAGAAGCAGTGCTTGTTGTTGAGCTGTTCCAGTATTTCATAACGCATGGTTAACCTTTTGTTCTCTTCATACTCAGGCCCAGAACAGAGCTGCGTATTATCCCACTAGCCAGCTTGCACAGCTCCGACCGAGTCCACGCTGGACTGCACAGGGTGTCCGACCTCAGCGTAAGTGCCCTCACACACACGCACACACTCAACATGCTGTGGGCTGCTTTCTAGAATAGGGTTCACTGACCTGCTGGAAAATCCTTTTTTAAATGTAAATTTATGTGCAGGGGTGAAAGAAGCCAGTTCATTAAACCCAGTACAGATTTTCCTTCTTCCCTCTTGTTCTCTGTAAATATTTACACAAAGTAGCTTTTGTTTACTTCTCTAGACTTCTATAAACATGTGTGGTGGATTGGGAAACTGAATTTATTCAGCTCTAGTTATTTCATTTATAGCAGCGTTTGGTACAGAAACACACCCAGTGAAGAAATTAATCGATTGCTTCACACTATTTTTCTGCCTTGTCTGCATTCCTCAACTTGTGTGGTGCCAGAGCTAGTCCATTCTCCTAGGTTACACTTTTATAGACCTATAATTGAATTACACAAGCTTGTGTTCTGAGTGTTTTTAAGTGGAGGAGTTTAATATATCTTTTTCTTTTTTCTTCGTTCCCTAGACTTCCAGAACATGCAAGCCACCATGAGGCCGTCAGCCCCGAGGCCACAGACCTTCAGCACGATGAGACCTGCTTCCCAGGTTCCTCGTGTGATGTCCACTCAACGCGTTGGTGAGTTTGTTACGATCACATCAGTACTTTCGCATTCATTTCTGCTCACTTTGAGTCATCATGGAATGTATATTTTGCCTCCCCCCCCCTGCATTTTAACACTTTAGGGAAGTTTAGCTGTGTCGGATTCCAGAAATTATACAGTCAGACATGTACTCCTGCTTCTGTCTGGTAGTTTTCTACTGAAGTGAAAGTGAAAATGATTAGGCTGTTTAAACAAGTTTTGTTTCTACTTGGCAAACCGATACATCTCTGGGTTCAGCTCATCCGTGCTCCAGTTCTAGGAAATGATGAGCTATATGGTTTCATTATTATAAAACATGCCTCGTTTTCTAGAAGACGTTATTTCAGTTATCTAATCAGGTTTGCACCAGCTGCCTTCTAGAGTTTGGGAACGACTAACGATTAAAGTTCTCACCGTTGCTCTTTTCTCTTTCCGTCCACCAGCCGCGCAGACGGTGGGTCCGAGGCCTACGCCGGCTGCAGCTGCGGCGGCCGCAGCACCGGTGCGCACCATCCCGCAGTACAAGTACACGGCCGGAGTGCGCAACCCTCAGCAGCACATCAACACCCAGCCTCAGGTCTCCATGCAGCAGGTCAGACTTCAGCCTCCTGGATTACTGTGGATTTTATTCCTGATTTTATTGTTCTAAAAGACCATTTCCTGTTTTCCCAGCCTGCGGTGCACGTGCAGGGTCAGGAGCCTCTGACGGCTTCCATGCTGGCTGCAGCTCCACCTCAGGAGCAGAAGCAAATGCTGGGTGAGTTTCTAATCTCTCGCTTTATTCGGAAATCGCGTAAAGTGTGAATGATTTTTATTAAAAAAATTTTTTCTTTCTTCCCCGCCCTTCCAGGTGAGCGTCTCTTCCCTCTGATCCAGAACATGCACTCCGACCTGGCAGGGAAGATCACAGGCATGCTGCTGGAGATCGACAACTCTGAGCTGCTGCACATGCTGGAGTCTCCTGAGTCTCTGCGCTCCAAGGTGATTAACGAGCTCAATCACGATCACAACACGTCCAGTTTAGATCATCGGTGACTGGTGTGATGATGCCATCCTGTTCGGTGGGGGAGCTCCTGCAGTGGCGGGAACCTTCACTCAGACTCCTGATGACATGCACAGGGGCCATCTGACCAGCACTGACCACACACCACCATATTTCCCCATATTTCTAGCATCACATGACTGTACTTCCCAAATCTGTTCAGGAATGTGCATGAGACATGGAAGTGTTTCTGAAAACTCCTGATATGACACCTACACTTTCAGTAATGACTGTATAATTTGAAAAAACTGCTTTCTGGGAGTGTGTGTGTATATATAGAGTACATAATGGATGATTGGATTTTTACTCGCTGTGTGTTTCAGGTTGATGAAGCCGTTGCTGTGCTTAAGGCTCACCAGGCAAAAGAAGCCGCTCAACAGAAAAATGTGACCAACTCCATCGGAGTGCCAAGTGTCTAAACCGAGGTAATGGAAAAATTTAATCTGTTTAGCCTGTATACATGCTAAAGGGTGTGTAGCATCCGGAAGCTAGTAGAATCTCTTCCTACTTTCCAGACATCAATTAATGTTTCCTTATTTTAGCTTTTCGTGTTTTAAAAACCGTACGTAAACTGTAGTGGTTTATATAGTCACACGTCAGCTGTAATTTTACCCAGGTTTGTTTCTCATTTCTTTTTTTTTTTCTTTTTTTTTTTTTTTTTTCTCCCCTCCAGGGCCGACGATCTTTCAAACTCGCTTCACCGAGGGGGGACAAAAACCATATTAAACATCGAAAAAAACCATGGAAAACACTGCAAAAAGATAGAAATGAGATTTAAAGAAAAAAATTTTTAAAAAACAACAAAAATAACACAACGGAACTGAACTCTGCCAGGCCTAGAGAAGATAAAGCTGGGCCTAGTCTATTATCTTTTTAAAAAATCTGAAAAAAAGAGAAAAATGGTTTAAAAATGAAAAAAATGGAAAATTGGGGGTTTTAAAGAAAATTCCATAAAAAGTATAGAGGAGGAGGAAACAAACCCAGACCCTCTAGCATTCCTTATTTTATTCATTTTATTCCTCGCCTGCTGCACGTCCAGTTCTTGGTACGAAGAGGAGAACCGAGAACCGCACGGGCAATGTGAACAATTCTGCGGAGTTGAAAATATGCTTGCTCAAATAAACTTAAGTTCTGAGTCATTAATGAGCCGCCTGACTGTTTTTTTTTGTAGTGTGCTGCTTTGTGTAGCTTACACACGATCGTGTGCAGTTTCTGCTGAGTACTTTAGGGGGCGCAAGTGCTCCTCATATACAATTCCTTTCGGTTATAAAGCCAGGATTTGGTGTTTTTTAAAGCTTCATCAGGACAGTGGGTAAGTAAATGGTTCAGGCTTGTGTATACAGGTGCATCTCAATAAATTAGAATGTCGTGGAAAAGTTCATTTATTTCAGTAATTCAACTCAAATTGTGAAACTCGTGTATTAAATAAATTCAATGCCACAGACTGAAGTAGTTTAAGTCTTTGGTTCTTTTAATTGTGATGATTTTGGCTCACATTTAACAAAAACCCACCAATTCACTATCTCAACAAATTAGAATACTTCATAAGACCAATAAAAAAAAACATTTTTAGTGAATTGTTGGCCTTCTGGAAAGTATGTTCATTTACTGTACATGTACTCAATACTTGGTAGGGGCTCCTTTTGCTTTAATTACTGCCTCAATTCGGCGTGGCATGGAGGTGATCAGTTTGTGGCACTGCTGAGGTGGTATGGAAGCCCAGGTTTCTTTGACAGTGGCCTTCAGCTCATCTGCATTTTTTGGTCTCTTGTTTCTCATTTTCCTCTTAACAATACCCCATAGATTCTCTATGGGGTTCAGGTCTGGTGAGTTTGATGGCCAGTCAAGCACACCAACACCATGGTCATTTAACCAACTTTTGGTGCTTTTGGCAGAGTAGGCAGGTGCCAAATCCTGCTGGAAAATGAAATCAGCATCTTCAAAATGCTGGTCAGCAGAAGGAAGCATGAAGTGCTCCAAAATTTCTTGGTAAACGGGTGCAGTGACTTTGGTTTTCAAAAAACACAATGGACCAACACCAGCAGATGACATTGCACCCCAAATCATCACAGACTGTGGAAACTGAACACTGGACTTCAAGCAACTTGGGCTATGAGCTTCTCCACCCTTCCTCCAGACTCTAGGACCTTGGTTTCCAAATGAAATACAAAACTTGCTCCCATCTGAAAAGAGGACTTTGGACCACTGGTCAATAGTCCAGTTCTTCTTTTCGTTAGCCCAGGTAAGACGCCTCTGACGTTGTCTGTGGTTCAGGAGTGGCTTAACAAGAGGAATACAACAACTGTAGGCAAATTCCTTGACATGTCTGTGTGTGGTGGCTCTTGATGCCTTGACCCCAGCCTCAGTCCATTCCTTGTGAAGTTCACTCAAATTCTTGAATCGATTTTGCTTGACAATCCTCATAAGGCTGCGGTTCTCTCGGTTGGTTGTGCATCTTTTTCTTCCACACTTTTTCCTTCCACTCAACTTTCTGTTAACATGCTTGGATACAGCACTCTGTGAACAGCCAGCTTCTTTGGCAATGAATGTTTGTGGCTTACCTAATGAACCAAACTGAGGGACCATTTTGAAGGCTCAGGAAACCTTTGCAGGTGTTTTGAGTTGATTAGCTGATTGGCATGTCACCATATTCTAATTTGTTGAGATAGTGAATTGGTGGGTTTTTGTTAAATGTGAGCCAAAATCATCACAATTAAAAGAACCAAAGACTTAAACTACTTCAGTCTGTGGCATTGAATTTATTTAATACACGAGTTTCACTATTTGAGTTGAATTACTGAAATAAATGAACTTTTCCACGACATTCTAATTTATTGAGATGCACCTGTATTTAAACCATCCGTTAGCCTCCATGTTACTTAGGGCAAGTCCACTATTCCCTACACCCTTCTACACAAGTGTATACCATCCTGAGCTGTGGAATGTTTCGTTTGTGATACCATCTTTATATACCACAGAGGTCTCTTATTGTTGCATACTGCCGCTTTAAGTTACATCAGTAGCTATGCTTCCATCCAATTTGCGAATTTAACTTTTCTGTGCTGGAGATCCAATCACATGATTTGTTGAGGCATTTAACTGAATTTATTCAGTAAATGTTTCCATCATAGTCTATGTGCATGTCTTATGAATTAAAACAACTATCTGTCTATTGAGTGCATGTTTGTTTGTTTTTTTTTAAATGCACATTATGCTGAGTTTATTTTTAAAAGCATGTTTCCAGCTAGTGTTTTTTTTTTTTTGTTTTATGCGATAACCCAAAATTTGCATGAAAATGCATTTATGGCAACCTGATGTTCAGTTTTGACCTTGTCTGGCTAAACTGCCTCAAAACAGTCCTAAAACTACCTGACTAGTTCCCCATCCACTTTAACTTTTAATTATTGGACAGTAAAACACTTAATTACCTTAATTTCATTACAATAGCTGTCTGTTTTCATTACAAAACACATTTTATAGGTTTTGATTGCTGCTACTGCTGTAGGAGCCGTTCTGTATATCCTCTTAATAGTCATAACTTCACATTATGAATAAATTTATAATAAATTGGTTAAATTGACTCATATTCACTATATAGCTAAAAGTATGCGTACCCCCGAAAACCCAAAACACTCGTATGCACTTGTTGAACGCCCCGCTCCAGATTTATTCTGTCTTTTCACCATTGTAATAAGCTCCACTCTTCTGGGAAAGCTTTCCGTTAGATTTTTAGAGCGTGGCTGTGAGGTTTGTCCAGGTCCAAACTGCATCTTTTAAATCATGGACATGTTCTTGCTCAGTGATGTCATGGTTTTCGTGGACCGTGAACTTGCTTTTAATCATTATGGTGGCATCAGATTGAAACCTGTACAGGACTCTTGTGTCTGTTTCACCCATCGTGTGACAGGTCTGGGGTTGTGCTTTCCTCCAGGAAATATTTAGTGTGTGTGTGTGTGAGAGAGAGAGAGACTAGTTAATCTTAATCTTACAGGTTATAGAATATAATATAGAAATATTTAATTTGCATGGAGAGTGTAAGTGTGTGGGGGGGGCAGGGGTGAGAGGAAGCGATGAGGGGTGTGTGTATGAAACCTTACAGCTTACAAAATTGGTCATCTTCATTTTACACATCACTGCTAAGGAAGTGGTTAAGTTTCATGAAAAAATTATAACTATGCTGCTTCATTCACACTGATGCTTGGAACACAACTGGGGTTATTTATGAATTTATTTTATTTTATTTTTTTTAAAAGCTGTTTCCTAGGTGACGGCTTGTTTCCGTAACTGTTCCATTAACAACTGATTAGTTTGTGTGTTGGGTTTGTTTGTCGAGGTGACACACACACACACACACACACACGGACGGACAGTCGTTTACACATCATCTCAACCGCACGCATCACAAAGACACCCTTGATGATCTCCAAGCAGCACGAGTGATGACACACCGCCAAGGTCCTGAGCTCTCCTTTCTTCTCGTTTGTATCTTCTCTTTTATTTCTCTTCTACTTTCGTTTCTTCTCCCAGGCTCGTTGGGAGGCGTCTCGGTCTCTCCCTTCCTGTTTGTTCACCAACACCGGTTTCTCCAGAAACTTCTGTGTGGCCTGAGTGAACTGTAAATGCAGAGTCATGCAGATACAGTTGTGTAATGGTGTGTGTGTGTGTTCTGGTCTGGATATACCAGTTTTGTGCTTGTCACTGAAACCAGCCTCTTTATTTACAGTAAATTTAAGATAAGAATATTTTATTAAAGTGATAGCCATGATATTAAGCACAGTGAT
>CM042551.1:1810000-1832500 GCA_023630585.1 Cranoglanis bouderius | reverse complement strand
TGTGTGTGTGTGTGTGTGAGCGAGCCACAGTGTGTGTGTGTGTGTGTGTGTGTGTGAGCGAGCCACAGTGTGTGTGTGTGTGTGTGTGTGTGTGTGTGTGAGCGAGCCACAGTGTGTGTGTGTGTGTGTGTGTGTGTGTGTGTGAGCGAGCCACAGTGTGTCCATTTCCTCTTCTGAGGAACCACAGTGTCATGCTGACAGGACAGTGATGCTGAAATGAGAGACTGAACCCATCTGTCTGTGTTTCAATGGATTCGACTCATAACCACGTGACCCGCCTTTAGACACAAACGTTTTCGAGTGCCGGATGGGTTCGAGTCAGACGACCGAGATTAGACCATCAGCGAGACGTTATGATGTCGTACACGTGGCGCTCCTGTGGATTTATTTACCGAAAGCCGAGGTGCCGCCCAGACGTACGCCGTGATCTGATTGGTTAGCTGAACAGAGTTAGCTCGCTGGACCCGTCCATCATCAGCATCTCCTCAGTAAGAACATGAAATTCACGCTAACCAGCAACTGGTTAAGTTGTTCGTTCGCTTTCCCGGCGATTAGATGATTAGCGTTTGAATACAGAGTTGAGGTTAAGACGCGGTCATTTAGTCAATCTTTCTCAGAACGCCAAACATTTGAGGTATGGAGTGTTTACAAAGCCGTGTGTGTTTAAACTGCGTTATCTACTTCCTGTGTGACGGGACAAAGTGAAGAGCGGAGCTAGCGGCGCTAACGGAGAGCGATCGATGTGTTTCAGGGACGTTCAGTCAGGATCACTTCCTTCACCTGCTCACACGGAGGATCCCAACGACCTTCGTTATTTCTCTTTTAATCGGCGTGTCTCGGGCCACGCCCGGAACAGAAGGTGCTCTATAATCTCTCGCTTCTCTTCGCTCCACGCGTACGAAACGTTTATTCTTGTAGCTTCATCGGTGTGTTTCCGTGTTCCTCCTTTTATCCGTGACTCGGTACGCAGCTCTTCACGTTATTCTTCAGGGGTTTGATCTAACGCTGACGTGCGATGGTTGACGGAGACGTTTTCGTAAACGCGCTTAGTTTTTTTTTCCTCTCTCACATATCTAACGCTGGTCACAGAAACCTAATGTAAATATAGCAGCAATTACGGGGCCAAGCACGACAGAGGCAAAGCACGCGTGATTTTATGACAAACCGTCCGTAGGTTATATGCTTTTTTTTTTTTTTTCATATCTCATGACCACTAGGTGGCGCTTGCTCTGAACCCGTCCAGGTCCCCTGGAGTCATGATGGCGATGATGGTAGACTCTGGATATGTGCCTGGGTACCTTCGGTGCTTGGCCCCTAATTAAACGAGTTAAAGTGCTTCTTTAGACCGTTCACTCGGTGCTGAGTCTCTTATCTAAAGTGGAGTTGGTGTTTAACCCGTCTGATCTCTCCTGAGTCACCCGGGTGAGATCGGACAGAGTCTCCACACAGCTCTAATCTTATTTCCTCACCGTTATTCCCGGGACTCCCTCACGCCCTCCACACGCCGTTATTCCAGTTCGCCCGGCGTCGACGGTTGCGGCTGAAGATTCCACAGTGAGCAGCGGCTGGCGTCGTGTTCCCGATACGCACGTGACCTGACGTCTGTTTTCACGTGCACGGTGATATTTGCTCCGTGTTTGGAGGAAGGAAAGCGCATTTGTTAGGAGAAGTAATTTTAAATAAGATCGGATGAGGGTTTAAACCCCGAGCTAAGAGTCGACGTATCTCCTCACGCCTTGTGGCTCACAGCGGTGGTGACGATGCTAACCGCGATGCTAGCCGGGACCGGGTGAACTCGCCGATTAGCCGTTATTAACGCGGGGCTAACGAACCACAGCGTTCGCCGAGTGTCGTGTTCTGATCCGATCCCCGGGCCCTTATCAGTGCTGATAAACTCCGTAAACATTATCTCTGTTTACCTGCGGATTGTCCCCCGCCCCCCCCCAATCACCCATAAATACCCCTCCTCCCTCTACCCCCGCTGTTCTGAACTTTAGACCAGCAGCTCAATACACTTTGAGCCAATATCACAGCGCGCACACACACACACACACACACACACAGAACCAACACGAGGGGGCGGAGTCACTGTTACCACGCCAGCGCTGATCATTTTCCTGTAACAACATGACCCTGAGTGTGTTAGTCCTCTTACATCACAGCTATTTACACAACTGTTCCAGTTTATTAATGGACGAAGGACACAAACTTTTATCTGATTATAGTGACGTGTGTGCGCGTGCGCGTGTGTGTGTGCTGAAATGTCACAGTGAGGAAATCTCTTCTCGTGAAGGGAATGTCGCAGGAAATTCCTTTAATAAGCTTCTTACAGAAATCCTGTCCTGTTACACACACACACACACACACACACACACACACACACTTTTGACAAGCAGTTCATTTAAAGCCACTCGCCAACCAGAAGAAAGTGTGTGTTTGTGTGTATTGCTGTGTATTTGTGTTTCTTGGTGTGTGTGTGTGTGTGTGTGTGTGTGTGTGTGTGTGTGTTTTCTCAGAAAAGCAGCAGTTTCCCTTTTCCCCTCACACACACCCACATGTTGCTGATGGTAGGAAGTTTGTAAACCAAACCAACACACACACACACACTTGCACTCTGTACATATAAACCATTAGATGTGATTATTGCGATGTTTAGAACAGAGGTGGGTGTGTGTGTGTGTGTGTGTGTGTGTGTGTGTGTGTGTGTGTGCGCGCTAGTGGACGGTCCTATTTTATTTTTTTTTAACGTTTACTGGTAGTTGCCATGGTAACTCGGGTAGCGAGTGCGATGTGGCTAAAGCTGTGTCCCTCATCCTCAGTCACCACACACACACACACACACACATACACACACACACACACACTATTTTCTCAGCTGGTGTTCAGACATGTAATACTGTCTATGAGCTGATTGTGGAAGTGAGCTCACTGGTGGTGTGTGTGTGTGTGTGTGTGTGTGTGTGTGTGTGTGTGTGTGTGTTCTGAAAAAATCTGATTCCTGGATGAAACTGAGCGTAGGAACAGAAGAAGGCACTGAGCAGGAATGAGTCAGCGTGTGTGTACAGACAAATGGTTAAGATCACTCCGTATTTCCACCATTTTGAATTTTCTGTCATTTGAAACTTTTTGGAAACTGTTTCTTTCTCTCGCGTCTCCTCGTCTCCTGCATGTTCTGTCGTACGGAACCAGAATCCGGATCTCAGCGCCGCGAAAGTGACCCGAGTGAAACCCGTTTCTTGGATCTTACATGCGTGGGACGCCTCGTCCAGCGACGTAACGAATTTGTGATTCGCGAAACAGGAAGTCTCTCCCTCTCCCAGTCTCTCCCTGCGCCTGTCTCTCCCTCTCCCAGTCTCTCCCTGCGCCTGTCTCTCCCTCTCCCAGTCTCTCCCTGCGCCAGTCTCTCCCTCTCCCAGTCTCTCCTTGCGCCTGTCTCTCCCTCTTCCAGTCTCTCCCTGCGCCTGTCTCTCCCTCTCCCAGTCTCTCCCTGCGCCTGTCTCTCCCTCTCCCAGTCTCTCCCTGCGCCTGTCTCTCCCTCTCCCCGTCTCTCCCTGCGCCTGTCTCTCCCTCTCCCAGTCTCTCCCCGCGCCTGTCTCTCCCTCTCCCAGTCTCTCCCTGCGCCTGTCTCTCCCTCTCCCAGTCTCTCCCTGCGCCTGTCTCTCCCTCTCCCAGTCTCTCCCTGCGCCTGTCTCTCCCTCTCCCAGTCTCTCCCTGCGCCTGTCTCTCCCTCTCCCAGTCTCTCCCTGCGCCTGTCTCTCCCTCTCCCAGTCTCTCCCTGCGCCTGTCTCTCCCTCTCCCAGTCTCTCCCTGCGCCTGTCTCTCCCTCTCCCAGTCTCTCCCTGCGCCTGTCTCTCCCTCTCCCAGTCTCTCCCTGCGCCTGTCTCTCCCTCTCCCAGTCTCTCCCTGCGCCTGTCTCTCCCTCTCCCAGTCTCTCCCTGCGCCTGTCTCTCCCTCTCCCAGTCTCTCCCTGCGCCTGTCTCTCCCTGCGCCTGTCTCTCCCTCTCCCAGTCTCTCCCTGCGCCAGTCTCTCCCTCTCCCAGTCTCTCCCTGCGCCAGTCTCTCCCTGCGCCAGTCTCTCCCTGCGCCAGTCTCTCCCTGCGCCTGTCTGTCCCTGCGCCAGTCTCTCCCTGCGCCTGTCTGTCCCTGCGCCAGTCTCTCCCTGCGCCAGTCTCTCCCTGCGCCAGTCTCTCCCTGCGCCAGTCTCTCCCTGCGCCTGTCTGTCCCTCTCCCTGCGCCAGTCTGTCCCTCTCCCTGCGCCAGTCTGTCCCTCTCCCTGCGCCAGTCTGTCCCTCTCCCTGCGCCAGTCTGTCCCTCTCCCTGCGCCAGTCTGTCCCTCTCCCTGCGCCAGTCTGTCCCTCTCCCTGTCTCTCCCTGTCTCTCCCTCTCCCTGTCTCTCCCTGTCTCTCCCTGTCTCTCCCTCTCCCTGTCTCTCCCTGTCTCTCCCTCTCCCTGTCTCTCCCTCTCCCTGTCTCTCCCTCTCCCTGTCTCTCCCTCTCCCAGTCCCTCCCTCTCCCAGTCTCTCCCTGCGCCTGTCCGTCTGTCTCTCCCTGCCTGTCTTTTCCCATCTGTCTCCCTCCCTGCCTGTCTGTCTCTCCCTCCCTGCCTGTCTGTCTGTCTCTCCCTCCCTGTCTGTCTGTCTCTCCCTCCCTGCCTGTCTGTCTCTCCCTCCCTGCCTGTCTGTCTCTCCCTCCCTGCCTGTCTGTCTCTCCCTCCCTGCCTGTCTGTCTCTGTGTCTGTCTCTCTATGCCTGTCTGTCTGTCTCTTTCTCACTCTCTCTCCGTGTGTGTGTGTATATGTGTATAGTTCTCTCTCTGCACTTTGTCAGTGTTGTGTTCTGCTTTTCTCATCACTCACTTCATTAATGTGTGTGTTTGAGGTGTCTCTCTGTGGTTTACTGTCACCTCCTACTTAATGTGGCCATGTATTTCTCTCTCTCTCACACACACACACACACACACACACACACACACACACACACACACACACACAGCAACGTGACCCAGTGTGACCCAGGCTGTGTTTGTGTTACACCCGACAGTGGAATTTATTTGCTATGTTAATGTGATATAAATAAATAAATGAGGTATTGATGTGATGGAGTTATTAAAGAATCTAAACACTTCAAATTCCTTAAACACTTTTCTAACTTCTCTCTTAACCAGACTCTGAAATGCTTAATCGTTTCACCGTCACACGTCTGCTCCACGTGCCGAAGGCACGTCCCGAAGGCTCGTCACACGCGAAGAAGCATTGCCTAGTGACTGTTGCTTAGCTACAGTAGGTCGGTCAGTGTTTAGGGGCGGGGCTTAGCGCAGGGTCAGTTATTACCCCCTGGGTGTTGATTATTGAAGCGGTTACTGCTGGTGCGTAATTATTTCCGTAAGAGATTCCTAAAGTCTGACGTTAGAATGCGTAACTTTTCCCCTGTGTTCAGAAAGCTGAGGTTCCTTTTATAGATCCGACTTCTACAGATTCACGTCCCCACGTGTAGCGTACTTATCCCTTTAGGGTAACGGAGAACGTCTGGTTCTGTGCGAGAGTGACGGCAGTTTGCCGTGAACAGGGTTTCTTCTTTTCTGTGTGCGCTGCAGGAATTTCCCTCCTCAGGAATGTTGTTTGCCTTGAGCAGCGGCCTGCACGCATTTTCAGACCGTGAGACTCGCAGGACGTCTGGGAGGAGTGTGTGTGTGTGTGTGTGTGTGTGTGTGTGTGTGTGTGTGTGTGTGTGTATTCGTACGTACATGTGTGTGTTTCATTACAGTAATCTTCCTCTGGCTGTGTGCAGTTTTCCTGGATTGTGTCCCTATGAAATAAAGTGTGTGTGTGTGTGTGTGTGTGTGTGTGTGTGTGTGTGTGTGTGTGTGTGTGTGAGAGAGAGAGAGAGAGAGAGAGAGGAAAGTATGGTCTGGATTTTGCACTTACGTTCTAGACGGGTTTGTGTCTCTGCTTTACGATTAAAAAATCGAAAGTATGTTTAAAAATAATGACGTGTTATTGTAAAATTTTAATTGGCCTTCATGAATATGCAAATTTTACATGTCTTGCACTATCTGACTCGGTCTGTTGCATCTGCATACGGTTTGAATATGCTGAATTTTAAGCCAGTGTGGGATTCAGAGCCACAGATTTGGTCCAACTGACTCTGGCCCGGTTGATTCAGTGTTGATGATTCAGTGTGTCGGTGTGGATTCAGTAAAGATGATTCACGGAGGAGTTACTGATCCAGTGTAAGTGATTCAGTGTGACGGTGCTGATTCAGTGTAAGTGATTCAGTGAGTCAGTGCTGGTCCAGTAAGTGATTCAGTGAGTCAGTGCTGGTCCAGTAAGTGATTCAGTGTGACGGTGCTGGTCCAGTAAGTGATTCAGTGTGACGGTGCTGGTCCAGTAAGTGATTCAGTGTGACGGTGCTGGTCCAGTGTAAGTGATTCAGTGTGACGGTGCTGGTCCAGTGTAAGTGATTCAGTGTGACGGTGCTGATTCAGTGTAAGTGATTCAGTGTGACGGTGCTGATTCAGTGTAAGTGATTCAGTGTGACGGTGCTGATTCAGTGTAAGTGATTCAGTGAGTCAGTGCTGGTCCAGTAAGTGATTCAGTGTGACGGTGCTGGTCCAGTGTAAGTGATTCAGTGTGACGGTGCTGATTCAGTGTAAGTGATTCAGTGAGTCAGTGCTGGTCCAGTAAGTGATTCAGTGTGACGGTGCTGGTCCAGTGTAAGTGATTCAGTGTGACGGTGCTGATTCAGTAAAGATGATTCTCAAGGAGTTACTGGTCCAGTGTAAGTGATTCAGTGAGTCGGTGCTGGTCCAGTGTAAGTGATTCAGTGTGACGGTGCTGATTCAATAAAGATGATTCATGGAGGAGTTATTGGTCCAGTGTAAGTGATTCAGTGTGTTGGTGCTGGTCCAGTGTAAGTGGCTCAGTGTGACGGTGTTGATCCAGAAAGTCAGTAATTTATTCTAACCGCTCCTCTGTTTCTTCTTCAGGTCCTGTAGAGATCCAGTCCAGTGACTCTGAGCGGAGACGAGCGACCCGGTCCCATGATCCAGTCCCACTCGACTCGCCGCCATGTCTTAACACCCTGCCTTCTCACTTGAAAGCCCCACCCCTTTCTCCCTCCCCTCCCTCTCCCCCCTCTCCCCCCTCCTCGTCTTCCTCGTCTTCTCCTAGTTCCAGTGTTCCTTACAGAGAGATGAGTCTGAATCATCACCAGACCCAGGACTCGGAGCGGGATCTTCCCTCCTCCTCCTCCGTCAGAAAGACGCCGAAAAAGCGGGGCATCTCGCTCCGTTCGCTGTTCCGAAGACGCCGTTTGGACACGAAGTCTCGAAAATCACGAGCGTTTCCCAGCGGCGTGGACGGCATCGCCAGCGTCGAGAACGTGGTCCAGTCGGAAATGCAACAACAACAACAGCAGCAGCAGCAGGAAGTAGCGTCCACATCCACGTCGTCCTCCGCGTCCTCCGCGTCTTCGGAGTTCCTGGAATGTCCCCTCTGCCTGCTGCGCCACGCCCGAGACCGCTTCCCTGACATCATGACGTGTCACCATCGCTCGTGCGCCGACTGTCTGAGGCAATACCTTCGCATCGAGATCTCTGAGAGCCGCGTGAACATCAGCTGCCCCGAGTGCTCCGAGCGCTTCAACCCCCACGACATCCGCATGATCCTCGGAGACCGCGCCCTCATGGAGAAGTACGAGGAGTTCATGCTCCGGAGGTGGCTCGCCGCCGACCCCGACTGCCGCTGGTGCCCCGCCCCCGACTGCGGGTAACAAACGTGCACTTCTACACTTTACACGTAACACATACGCAGTTACGCTTATTTTTAAGTTTGCGTGAGTTAATTAACCCGCTAGTGAGGGTAGTTAATTAACCGTGAGTTAGTTAACCCGCTAGTGAGGTTAGTTAATTAACCGTGAGTTAGTTAACCCGCTAGTGAGGTTAGTTAATTAACCGTGAGTTAATTAACCCGCTAGTGAGGTTAGTTAATTAACCGTGAGTTAATTAACCCGCTAGTAAAGCGCTTCAGTTTACCGACGGGGTTATTTCAAACACTAGATCTATTCTTTCTAGATTTTTCTTCTTCACGATACATTAATATCTCTGGCCTGTCGTCTGTTTTGTTGTTAAATTCGAATGCACACTTTTTTTTTTTTGCACATGAACCCGACGGATATCCGAAGTCCGAACGTTAATCTGACGGCCCCGGAGTAGACGAGAGGACAGAAGCAGTGCGAATGGATAAAATGTTATTGACATTCGTTCTTATGTAAACACACGCCTTGTGATTTTACTGAACAGAATGCAGGCGATCCTGTTGTGCGCTGAGGTGTGGTGTTCCTGAAATAGGTGTGTGTGTGTGTGTGTGTGTGTGTGTGTGTGTGTGTGTGTGTTCCCCGTGGCTTTGCACAAACGGCGGGATATTATTGGGACGGAACCAGCGGCTCGTGTTTTTATTCGTACAGGAACGTCACCATGGCACTGTTTGTTTTCTCACAGCTATCAGTGTTAGCGTTTATGCTAACATCCTGTTGCTATGAGTCTGGATTTCCATGACTCATGACCACTGCTGTTTATTTTCCAGTTTTAAACGTCTGTCGTGATAAAAACCAGCCTGGGTGGTGTGTGTGTAGGTGTGTGTGTGTGTGTGTGTGTGTCTGTGTGTGGGGGGGGGGGGGGGGTGGGGGCGGGGGGGTGCATATGCTTCAGACCCTAATCTGCTTCTGCCTGAACTGGCTCAGGTTATTTTTAGTATCCTGTCATCAGATCAGAGAATTCAGATCCGTAGTTGTAAAGCAAGTCTAAAAACATCCTCTTGCTCATCAGTCCGAGTCGTCAGTATTCCGGGTTCAACGTGTTCTTCATGGCCGGGATTTTCCTTTAGAATTCACTGGTATGATTCAGAATTCGTTGTTCCACCAATGATGGTTAAGTCGTCTTGGCCCAGATGCTGCAAAACCGACCCAAGCCATGATACTACCACCACCATGTTTCACAGATGGAATGCAGTGTTTTCCTTTCTCCAAACATAACTAAAAAAACAAAGCTCTATTTTGGTCTCATCCATCCACAAAACATTTTTCCAGTAGCCTTCTGGCTCATCCACGTGATCTTTAGCAAACTGCAGAAGGGCAGCAATGTTCTTTATGGAGAGCAGTGACGTTCTCCTTGTATCCCTGCCATGCACACCATTGTTCAGTGTTCTCCTGATGATGGACCCATGAACATTTAACATTAGTTGCTTAGAAGTTCCCCCGGGTTCCTTTGCGACCTCGCGGACTTATTACACGCCTTGCTCTTGGAGTGATCTTTGTTGGTCTCCACTCCTGGGGAGAGGAGAACAATGGTGTCGAATTTCCTCCATCTGTACACAGTCTGTCTGACTGTGGATTGGTGGTTTTGTGACCTTTTCCAGCCTGATGAACATCAACTACTCTCTTTTTTTTTTTTTTTTTCTGAGGTCCTCAGAAATCTCCTTTTATTGGTGCCATGATGCACTTCCACAAACGTGCGTTGTGAAGATCAGACTCCGATAGATTGAATGTTCTTTAAATAAAACGGGGCGCTCACACCTGATCGTCATCCCACTGATTGACTGAAAACACCTGACTCTAATTTCACCTTCTAATTAACCGCTAATCCTAGAGGTTTATATACTTTTGCCCTCACAGATCTGTAACATTGGATCATTTTCCTCAGTAAATAAACGACCAAGTGTAATATTTTTGTCTCCTTTGTTTAATTGGGTTCTCTTTATCTACTTTTAGGACTTCACAGTGAAAATCTGGTGATGTTTTAGGTCCATATTTAATGCAGAAATCTAGAAAATTCTCTGAATGGTTCACAAACTTTCAAGCACCTCCGTGTGTTTTTATCTATTTTATTTAATCCTGCTCATGCCTCTGAAGTCACACGGACTCTTCGGCGCCCCCTGCTGGTGTAGCACGCCTAGCGTGAGATAGACCACTAAACGGACGTTATGATAAATCTAGCCGGTGTCATTTATTCGATTTTTGTCGTGCGTTTCAGGTATGCGGTGATCGCGTTCGGCTGTGCGAGCTGTCCGAAGATCACGTGCGGGCGCGAGGGATGTGGAACGGAGTTCTGTTATCACTGTAAACAGCTGTGGCATCCCAACCAAACGTGTGACGCGGCGAGACAACAGCGAGCTCAGAGTCTGAGACTGAGACCCTTCAGGTCCTCCTCACTGAGCTACAGCCAGGAGAGCGGCGCTGCAGGTAAAACATACACACACACGCACACACACACACGTGCACACACACGCACGGACTGGCATCCTGTTTCAGTGCATCGTCTGTGTGTGTGAGAGAGAGAGAGAGAGAGAGAGCTCAACAAAGCCAATCAGAATGCAGGATTTTTTTCATAGTAGTCTAGCAAGGCATCATGTTGAAGGAAAAAAAATATATAACACAACGCTGTTGTAACTGTGTGTGTGTGTGTGTGTGTGTGTGTGTGTGTGTGTGTGTGTGTGTGTGTGTGTGTGTAGCAGACGATATAAAGCCCTGCCCACGCTGTGCTGCTTACATCATCAAGATGAACGACGGGAGCTGCAATCACATGACCTGCGCCGTGTGCGGCTGCGAGTTCTGCTGGCTCTGCATGAAGGAGATCTCCGACCTGCACTACTTAAGGTGAGCGCGCGCGCACACACACACACACACACACACGCGCGCGCGATTTGAATGTGTTATAATGTCCCCTCCCCCACCCCCAGTCCTTCAGGCTGCACGTTTTGGGGTAAGAAGCCGTGGAGCCGGAAGAAGAAGATCCTGTGGCAGTTGGGGACGCTGGTCGGAGCTCCCATCGGCATCGCGCTGATCGCCGGCATCGCCATCCCCGCCATGATCATCGGGATTCCGGTGTACGTGGGCAGGAAGGTACGGGTCACGTCTATGCGCTTTCAAACCGTTCCTTTATTCTCTCGGTTTTCCGCCGACGAAAACCGTTCTCACACCGAATCTTTTGAGGATCGTTTGTGGGCGGGGCTAATAATAACACGCCCGTGTCCAGAACCCGTGAATCGATTACATTCGTCGCTTACGCGTACGCAAGGTGTCCGACACCAGGTCCAAACATTTTTCATCCAGCAGCACTTCTGGATGACGAACCTGCACCAAGCGAGGAGACGTTCTCTCACCAGATGTTCGTTTTATTTATTTATTTATTTATTTATTTATTTTAGCATATTGCGTATGCTGGAGCTGGAACGGGACACGCCCAACTAATCTGATCTAATTATAGCACGCCCGTCATGTGAAAGTCCGGATTTGCACATCACTAACCGTAACAACCTTTTCCCCCGGAATCATGAATGTAGATTCAGGAAGTAACATAACCACTTTCACGCTTACTCACGCCGCACGGCGGTTTTATTTCCTTCACCCAAATTTATCATGCGCTCAAATCTACACGAATCTGCTTTCACTCTCAGTAGGCACCAAGATTTAAAAACTTTTAGATCAGATTTAGCGCTGACTGAGCGCCGGACTACTTCATGACACGTTTATATTTTGTCTTAAACGTCTTAAAGTGGCAGAAACAAATGGACTTCGTGGTGTTTAAGCACTTTACCAGGGTCACGTTGTGCTCTGACGACACCTCACGACATCTAGCAGCTCTCGTACGGGTTGCCTCGGTAACCGAAGGGTTTATTAAATTTGGGGAGGGGTGGTTCGGAGCCTGTAATTATCAGTTAATGCTGAATAAATGAGCTGTAATAAGGAGGTAGAGATGGGGAATTGGAGGAAGGTCCTAACACTCCATTAACGCTGATCCGTGTCTGAGCTGTGACCCGAGCTTCTCCGAACGTCCAGATTATAATCTAAACTGGCCGCTTACGGAAAAGGAAAAATCGGATTCACAGGTTGATGCAGAAATAACGATTTTAGAAAAGTGTTAAAGATTATAAGTGTTAAAGATGGAGGCTTGTATTAATGTCTTTAATTGACTAGAGGTTATTAAATGCGATGACGGTTTGGCTCGACGTTCCTCCTCAGATCCACAGCCGATACGAAGGAAAGGAAATCTCCAAGCACAAGAGGAACCTGGTGATCGCTGGCGGAGTCACGCTGTCCGTCATCGTCTCGCCGGTGGTGGCCGCAGTAACCGTCGGTGAGTGACTTCGACTGTTAATGTCACAGACTTTAGCCTTTAATTATGATTTACTGACAGATTGAGATCTGGGGAAGTCAACACCTTGAACTCTTCGTGTTCCTCAAACCGTTCCTGAACAATGTTTGCAGCGTGTCAGGGCTCGTTATCCTGCTGAAAGAGGCCACTGACATTAGGGAACACCGTTACCATGAAAGTGTGTACTTGGTCTGCAGCGACGTTTAGGTAGGTGGTACGTGTTAAAGTAACATCCACATGAATACCAGGAGCCAAGGTTTCCCAGCAGAACATTCCCCAGAACATTACACTGCCTCCGCCGGCTCGCCTTCTTCTGATAGTGCATCCTGGTGCCATCTCTTCCCCAGGAAAGTGACGCACACACACCCGGCCGTCCACATGATGTAAAAGAAAACGTGATTCATCAGACCAGTCCACCTTCTTCCATTGCTTCATGGTCCAGTTCTGATGCTCACGTGCCCACTGTAGGAGCTTTCGGTGGTGTACAGGGGGTCAGCATGGGCTCTCTGACCGGTCTGCAGCTACACAGCTCCATATGCAGCAAGCTGTGATGCTCTGTGTTCTGACTCCTTTCTATCAGAGCCAGCTTTAACTTTTTCAGCGGTTTGTGCTGCAGTAGCTCTTCTGTGGGATCGGACCAGTCGGACTCGCCTTCGCGCACTTTCGGTAGGTACCAACCCCTGCATACCGGGAACACCCCACAAGACCTGCTGTTCTGGAGATGCTCTGACCCAGTCGTCTGGACATCACAATCTGGCCCTCGTGAGAGTGGCTCAGATCCTTACGCTTGCCCGTTCTTCCTGCTTCCAACACATCGACTTCGAGACCTGACTGTTCACTCACTGCCTAATATGATCCCACCCCCCGAGAGGTGCCACTGTAACGAGATAATCCACGTTATTCACTTCACCTGTCACTCAGTGGGTTTAATGTTATGGCTGATCGGTGTAGCTGCCAAGTAGAATATGAAGAAATCATGTGACAAGACGATTATATCCCATGCACACAGGCCAAGAAACTACTGAGCACATGGTATCTTTAGAAATGCAGTTTCATAAACCGAACACGTTTTAGTTTCATTTTCCTGTAAAAATCTGAAGCAGTAATAATTGTGTAACGCAGCTAATCCACTCGACACAGGTTTGCCATCTTAACAAATATTTAGGAAAAGAGAAAGGGCGTACCTTCTCGTCTTTCATCCGTGTGCTTTTTGAGGAAATGACCTCACGCTATGCAAATTCGTTGATTTTGGGGGGAAAACCGTTCCTTTTTAAAGGGGATTTTTGTAAATCGTGGTTTTTCGGACACGCGCACGAAATAAGGTACGTCACAATAAACACTTCTTATTTTTGTACTACACACCTGATTATCTAATCTATTTAAAGGCAAAATGATGAAATGAATTTATATTTGAGGTAATATTCCTACTTAATTGCAGAGTAGAATGAGCAACTTTACAGAATCAGACCACGGTGGTGTGATTTGGACAAATTTAATTTTGTATTAGAAAAATAAGCACCGTTTTTATATAGTGACAAAAATGTTAGATATATCCCACGGATACGAGATCTTTATAGAATTACAATTATAGAATGATCCTGCTGGTTTTTTTTAATTTATACCGTGTGTGTGTGTGTGTGTGTGTGTGTGTGTGTGTGTGTGTGTGTGTGTGTGTGTGTGTGTGTGTGTGTGCAGGTATCGGAGTGCCCATCATGCTGGCGTACGTGTACGGTGTGGTTCCGATCTCTCTGTGCCGCAGTGGAGGATGTGGCGTGTCTGCAGGGAACGGGAAAGGAGTGCGCATCGAATTCGACGACGAAAACGACATGAACGTGGGAGGAGGTGCAGCAGCGACAGGTGAGTGACCCTCAGTAGGCTCCCTACTCTTTATATCCACTTCATCCTGTACCGAGTGAGTGAGTGACCCTCAGTAGGTTCCCTACTCTCTATATCACTTCATCCTGTACAGTGTGAGTGAGTGATCCTCAGTAGGCTCCCTACTCTCTATATCCACTTCATCCTGTACAGTGTGAGTGAGTGAGTGTCACTCAGTAGGCTCCCTACTCTCTATATCCACTTCATCCTGTACCGAGTGAGTGAGTGACCCTCAGTAGGTTCCCTACTCTCTATATCCACTTCATCCTGTACAGTGTGAGTGAGTGAGTGTCACTCAGTAGGCTCCCTACTCTCTATATCCACTTCATCCTGTACCGAGTGAGTGAGTGACCCTCAGTAGGCTCCCTACTCTCTATATCCACTTCATCCTGTACAGTGTGAGTGAGTGAGTGTCACTCAGTAGGTTCCCTACTCTCTATATCCATTTCATCCTGTACAGTGTGAGTGAGTGTCACTCAGTAGGCTCCCTACTCTCTATATCCACTTCATCCTGTACCGAGTGAGTGAGTGACCCTCAGTAGGCTCCCTACTCTCTATATCCACTTCATCCTGTACCGAGTGAGTGAGTGACCCTCAGTAGGCTCCCTACTCTCTATATCCACTTCATCCTGTACAGTGTGAGTGAGTGAGTGTCACTCAGTAGGTTCCCTACTCTCTATATCCATTTCATCCTGTACAGTGTGAGTGAGTGTCACTCAGTAGGCTCCCTACTCTCTATATCCACTTCATCCTGTACAGTGTGAGTGAGTGAGTGTCACTCAGTAGGTTCCCTACTCTCTATATCCACTTCATCCTGTACAGAGTGAGTGAGTGAATGAGTGTCCCTCAGTAGGCTCCCTACTCTCTATATCCATTTCATCCTGTACAGTGTGAGTGAGTGTCACTCAGTAGGCTCCCTACTCTCTATATCCACTTCATCCTGTACAGTGTGAGTGAGTGAGTGTCACTCAGTAGGCTCCCTACTCTCTATATCCACTTCATCCTGTACAGAGTGAGTGAGTGAATGAGTGTCCCTCAGTAGGCTCCCTACTCTCTATATCCATTTCATCCTGTACAGTGTGAGTGAGTGAGTGTCACTCAGTAGGTTCCCTACTCTCTATATCCACTTCATCCTGTACAGTGTGAGTGAGTGTTCCTCAGTAGGCTCCCTACTCTCTATATCCACTTCATCCTGTACAGAGTGAGTGAGTGAATGAGTGTCCCTCAGTAGGCTCCCTACTCTCTATATCCATTTCATCCTGTACAGAGTGAGTGAGTGAATGAGTGTCCCTCAGTAGGCTCCCTACTCTCTATATCCATTTCATCCTGTACAGTGTGAGTGAGTGAGTGTCCCTCAGTAGGCTCCCTACTCTCTATATCCACTTCATCCTGTACAGAGTGAGTGAGTGAGTGTCCCTCAGTAGGCTCCCTACTCTCTATATCCATTTCATCCTGTACAGTGTGAGTGAGTGAGTGTCACTCAGTAGGTTCCCTACTCTCTATATCCACTTCATCCTGTACAGAGTGAGTGAGTGAATGAGTGTCCCTCAGTAGGCTCCCTACTCTCTATATCCATTTCATCCTGTACAGAGTGAGTGAGTGAATGAGTGTCCCTCAGTAGGCTCCCTACTGTCTTTACCTGTCTGTCTTGTGTGGCTCTTTGCTTATCTTTTTATCCGTCTTTTGGTTTGTTTGTGTGTATTACCAACCCACCCCCGTGTGTGTTAGCGGTGTCCTTGAGTGTGTCCTTGAGCGTGTCCTTGTGCTTGCCCAGGCACTGGCTGTACCAGGAACACAATATTTTGTTCCTCGTACTCGAGGACCTGCGTAAGCGGAAGTGTAGTAGATCAGTTTCATGATTCCCGCATTACTCTGATTATCATCGAGCCGTGACCTGGATTAGGAAAGGAGAACACACATCAAACGCACAGTACTATGACTTGATGGTGTGTGTGTGTGTGTGTGTGTGTGTGTGCGCGCGTGCAGATTCTACGTCGGTGGCGGAGACGAGGCAGAACGCGAGTATCGGAGGCAGCGTCGGCGGTCTGACAGGCAGCCTGAGTGCCAGCGGGAGTCACATGGAGCGAATCGGAGCCATGAGGGACAACGTGAGCGAAAACGCCAGCACCATGGCACTCACAGGCAGTCTGTCGGGCAGCACCGTGGGCCACTGCTTCAACAGGTCTCTCACACACACACACACACACACACACACACACACAGAGCACAAAAATGAAGTACACCTTAAAAAGTTTGCCCTGACTCCCCATGTTGGTGGAGTCTAACAAGTCTGAATCACAATGAAATCTACACTTTTGGTTTGGTTCAGTTTCACACTGCGAATAATTAAACTAACCTGAAAGCCGAAATCTGTTGATTCACCCTCACTGAACACACACACATGTGAAAGCACACGTAGCTCCAGCTGCCCCCTAGTGGTCATTATTAACAACTGTCAATACAATTCCAAATGTTTGAGCTGATCACATGACATTCTCCCAGAGCAGAATTCCACTCAGCTGAGCTAATGAAGCGTTTCAGACATGTACTGAGCTTTACATCCAGGCCACACCTGAACACTGCTCTCCTGGCTCCTCTTATTCATTTTATTAATCTTAATGTGTGTGTTTAGGCTGGAGGTTCAGGCAGATGTACAGAAGGAGCGCTGCAGTTTGAGCGGAGAGTCCGCCACGGTCAGTTTGGGGACAGTCAGTGACAACGCAAGTACCAAAGCCATGGCTGGATCCATCCTTAACGCCTACATGCCTCTGGACAGGTGAGGAAGAGCTGCGGGTTTGAATTTCCCTCTGTCTGACCACACGGTGTCTCCACCCCGTGTCTCCACCCCGTGTCTCCACCCCGTGTCTCCACCCCGTGTCTCCACCCCGTGTCTCCAAAGCATACAAGAAGAAAGTAACGATTCGAAACAACTTAATTTCCTACTGATCCAATACTATTTATCCAATCAGCATCCATATGATTGAGTTCAGCACAGATATGATTCTGTTCAACATGGATATGATTCAGTTCTGTATCGCTTCGATACGATTCGGTTCCGCTTCGATACGATTCGGTTCCGCTTCGATACGATTCGGTTCTGTAGCGATACGATTCAGTTCAGTTGATTCAGGCCTTATCCAGTATGTTTCAGTCAATTGCCTTTGAGCTCTGAAAGACATTAAAGCTCGCTCTTGACGTGTACACACACGTGAAAACCAGGGAGCGTGCGTCAATTTTTTACTTTTTCATCGTTTTCCATGTCCCTTTCAGATCCTGGCTTAAGAATTGTCACTGCAGAATCGTAGTTGGACCAAATTTTCGATTTGAATCGGCTTTTTCTTTACACTCTTTGACCCCATTCAGTGTGATATTTAAAATATGATATTTAAGAGCTTTGGTTTGCAAGGGAGTGTGTGTTAATAGCACTGTAGCTGTAAACACTGTTCTCTCTCTGTGTGTGTGTGTGTGTGTATGTGTGTGTCAGAGAGGGCAGCAGTGTGGAGGTGCAGGTGGATGTGGAATCTAAACTGGGGAAGCTCCGACACCACAGCGGCAGCAGCAGCATGGAGGAGGGCAGCACCGGGGGCCGTGGCGTCTGCCCCTCTACCTGCCCCCACGAGGGCAAATACGGCTCGGGGAAGAAGTGCAAAGGCAAGATGCGCAAGAAGACGGGCAGCACCAAGATCAACGAGACGCGGGAGGACATGGACGCGCAGCTGCTGGAGCAGCGCAGCACCAACTCGAGCGAGTTCGACTCTCCGTCTCTGAGCGGCAGCCTGCCCTCCGTCGCCGACTCGCACTGCAGCCACTTCTCCGAGTTCAGCTGCTCCGACCTCGACGGCTCCCGACCCCCCAACGCCATCAGCCCTCTTCCCGAGGTGGAGAACGACCGGCTGGAGAACGGCCCCGCCCCCCGGCCGCTCTGCTCCGCCCCTCTCAGCCCGGAGAGCTCTCCTAAAGAACGTAATAACAACGTAGCTCCTCAGCCGAGCACCCCGGCACGCAACGTCTGTATTCAAACTGAGATTTAGCGCTTGAGCTAACCCGACGCTAGCTTTCCGTCCTAACCCGAGGTCACACACACACACACACACACACACACACACACACACACACACACACAATTAATTCATATTATGATGATTTAAAAAAAAAATTTAAAAAAAAGATTCTCCGCAAGTCTTCACTTTATCATTTTCAGGTGATGATGATGATGATGATGATGACAGGAAGTGACTGCAAGATTTAAACAAATAGGTTTGACTGGCTGTTACAGCAGGTGACTGACAGGTGCAGATGTGGTGATGATGATGATGATGATGATGATGATGATGTAGCTGTCGATCACATTGATGCCTCTATTTCATCTGTGACCGAGGGTTTGTCCGAGCCTCATGAGCGTGTGCCGATATTCAGTCACGATATCCGTATCAGGACCACGCCCACCGACCACGATTTACACACTTCAGTTTGTTCATTTAAACTTCTACTTTTACCATTATCACAGTGGTTGCTATGGTTACGTCTCTAGACTTCACGCCGTCCTCGTATAAATCGTTTGTATGAACCGCGCAGCAAAGAGAGAGAGAGACCCGATTCCGACTGCGTATCCTAAAGTATTATTTATGATTGTCGTCATGGTTACGCAGTAACAGAAAGTGTTCCCTTTGAACTTTCGGCCAGATCCGCATCCCTGTGTGTATTAAAAAAATAAAGAACAACTCCACGTGTTAACACTCGCTGGCCGATCGAGCGTCACTTCTGCAATCGAAACATAAAAACGTATTTAATTATGTTCTTCTGGTCAACGTTAAAACGACCCTCTTTAGAGAGAGGGGTTCCTCAAGGGTTCCTCCTGACGCTTTCCGATATCAATATTGTGCATGTTAAATTTATCGTGATGTATCACTGATTATCGGCACACGCGCGCACACACACACGCACACACACACACACACACACACACACATGCTGAGTTCTACAGGCCCGGTTCTATCTGTGGTTGGAGGCTTTTTTTTAAATTTCTAACTTTATTTGAGCCGTGTATGAGATGTTCATGAGATGTTCATGAGATGTTCATGAGATGTTCATGAGATGTTCATGAGATGTTCATGAGATGTTCATGAGATGTTCATGAGATGTTCTGAAGATGTTCTGAAGATGTTCTGAAGATGTTCTGAAGATGTTCTGAAGATGTTCTGACGTTTCCTCAGAGGGACCAGCAGGAGATTGAGCAGATTGTTGTTTTGTTTTCCCCTGTTGCAGTAATTATTGTTGTAAATGATGATAAATATTTTCCTTTTCTTGTTGAAGGTATGGCTCTTTTCGTTTCATGTTTTCTCTTTTATTTTCCATTTTGGGAAAGATCGTTATGTGTCAAAGCCCCATGTGTGGGTCTAAATTTACAACCCAAACCCGTCTGAGATCAGAACAGGACCGAGCGATGACCGAGTCGGTCGTGATGTCGTGACTCAGATGAAAAATAAACCTCTGATCATTTTTCTGGTCTGGACAGAAACAGACATCACAGAGATGATCTGATCAGAGAGTGTGTGTGTGTGTGTGTGTGTGTGGATATGGTAATGTGTTTGCTGTATCGCTCGGTCCTCATGTTCGTTCATCTGTTAAACATTGATTTGGTCCGATCAGAAGGATCAACTTTACTCCCCGTGATTAAACTTTTTACAGCTTCATGGCTATGATGGTAATCACGCGCACACACACTCTCACACACACACACACACACACACACACACACACACACACACGTTCAGGTCGGACACGATTAATACGTGATTCTGGGTTTGTACCCGTGTGAATTCGTGCCTTTTGGATTTCAAAAACAAGCTTTTTCTCGTTCCTCCGTTCTGTCTTTCAGAATTAAAAATAAAAAGAATCAAACCCAGCTCAAGTGCATCAGTTGGTTTCCAGTGTGATGTCTGTTGTGATGTCATTTCCTGTTGAATTTCCTTCAGTAGTTGTTGCGTTTTTAAAATACTGAGCTCTAAAGGGAAGAAACACCACGACTTATACGGGTCACGTCCCAAACCCCCCCCCCCCCCCGGTATCCCAGTCGTCTGGCCGCCGTGGGCGTGTCCCGAATACTCTGACACGGTCACAGGGACGTTTACTCGGAATGAACCCCGGGACTCTGTAACGGTATTTTAGAAAGCTTTATTCAGTTTTATCCCCTCTGCAATATTTACAGCATAAATGACTTTTACATCTTTATCGCATCCTAAAAGAGAAACTGTCTTTAGCATGCGCTCATATCTGTAAAATCATGACATCAAGGTTTTTGCATATTTTTTTATTGCATTAGTCACCGTAGGAGGACCCAAAGTTTAAATATGAAAAAACCCATAAGATGTGGCATTAACTGAGGATTAGTGTTCGAATGTTTACTAAAATGTGTGCAGCTTTTCAAACTCGGAGCAGTGAGTCTCGGACAGAAGGGCGAGCCTTAAAGCGGCGAGCGCGTCTCGGACAGAAGGGCGAGCGAGTCTCGGACAGAAGGGCGAGTCTTAAAGCGGCGAGCGCGTCTCGGACAGAAGGGCGAGCCTTAAAGCGGCGAGCGCGTCTCGGACAGAAGGGCGAGCGAGTCTCGGACAGAAGGGCGAGTCTTAAAGCGGCGGGCGAGTCTCGGACAGAAGGGCGAGTCTTAAAGCGGCGGGCGAGTCTCGGACAGAAGGGCGAGTCTTAAAGCGGCGGGCGAGTCTCGGACAGAAGGGCGGGCGAGTCTCGGACAGAAGGGCGAGCCTTAAAGCGGCGGGCGAGTCTCGGACAGAAGGGCGAGCCTTAAAGCGGCGGGCGAGTCTCGGACAGAAGGGCGAGCCTTAAAGCGGCGAGCGCGTCTCGGACAGAAGGGCGAGCCTTAAAGCGGCGAGCGCGTCTCGGACAGAAGGGCGAGCCTTAAAGCGGCGAGCGCGTCTCGGACAGAAGGGCGAGCCTTAAAGCGGCGAGCGCGTCTCGGACAGAAGGGCGGGCGCGTCTCGGACAGAAGGGCGGGCGCGTCTCGGACAGAAGGGCGGGCGAGTCTCGGACAGAAGGGCGGGCGAGTCTCGGACAGAAGGGCGGGCGAGTCTCGGACAGAAGGGCGGGCGAGTCTCGGACAGAAGGGCGGGCGAGTCTCGGACAGAAGGGCGGGCGAGTCTCGGACAGAAGGGCGGGCGAGTCTCGGACAGAAGGATGACTCTTAAAGCGGCGAGCGCGTCTCGGAGCGGTGAAGGAGTCTGACAACCAATTGAGTCTCAGACAGATGAGTGAGTCTCAGAGCAGCAGGATTCATAGCAGTGATTGAGTCTTGGAGCAGTGAATCTGAGCAGTGAGTCTGAGCAGTGAGTCTCAGAAGAACGAGTCTTTGTGAAGAAACGTGTTTCAGTATTGAATCGGTTCAGTCGTCGGACCTCGGTGTGCGCCGGTGCACGAGTCTGAAATTACTGAAATATTTGAAAATTACTCGAATAACTCAAAAGTGGCTTTATTTTCGTGACTCCGCTTTACCCATGATGCAGAGCGACAGAATCGGACAGACCCTGACGTAGCCGTAATGCGTTCTAAAGATCGAGGACGACGTTCTTGAGGTTTCATGATTGGAGAGGAAAGCTCGGTCCTGACGCGGGCCGGTCCTGACGCGGGCCGGTCCACTCGTCCCGACTCGCTGCTCTAAAGAGATCCTGCACCCGGGGCATGGAGTCTGAATAAACACACAGCCGTAAATCAACACCGATAACAACACGGGAGATAAAGTTATAAATAAATTCTGTAAACTGATTAAAATATTCGGTTATTTGAGGCGAACGACTGAATAATTAGAGCCGTAAAGGAACAGTTTTGACAAAGATGAAACCCATCAGCGCTTGAGGTCGTGTTTCCTCCCGAATCCTCCTCAGGGGCCATGTGCCGATATTTTATTTCTTTTTATTTTATTGTGGAGAAAAAAAAGTTGTTCCTCTTAGTTTTACAGTCATGTTCAAATATATGAAATACAATAAATAATACTATATAAATATAAAATGTAATTGAATAAATATATAGACACATTTTACGTATTTTACTAGAATTAAACAGCCTAATTAAATTTATTACAATTCTTTAGTAATCTGATGTTTTCTTTTCTTCCCCAAACATTTTACATTTATTATTTATTGTATTTCATTTGTTCACATCATCAATGTTTTTTTGTTTTTTTTTAAATGAACACAAATACAAACATCCACCTGCGTTAGGCTTTCTTACTTTTAAAAATAATTTTATTTATACATTAACCCGAAAAAATAGAGCATTAAACATTACATTTCTCTTTACTGGTTTCATTTTAATTCGATTTTCTTTCATTCCTAATATATTTAACGATTCAGAGCAGGATTCTATCTAATAAAATGAAGAGATTATGTGAATTTAATAATAATAATAATAATAATAATAATAATAAGAGGTTTATGAAGCGTCATGCTGAGAGGACAGTTTGGGGTTTGAA
>CM042551.1:1757500-1807500 GCA_023630585.1 Cranoglanis bouderius | reverse complement strand
GGACACGGAGTCGGAGCAGAGTGAGTACGCTCGGCGGCCCGGGCTCAGCGGCCCGGGCATTCTGGGAAAAAATTGTGGGAGAAGATAAAGTAGTAATTCGAGGAAAAATCGAACAAGACTTAAAGCTTTTAAAACCACGAGGAGGGCGAGGGCAGGGCGAAGGTGAGGGCGAGGGCAGGGCGAAGGTGAGGGCGAGGGCAGGGCGAGGGTGAGGGCGAGGGCAGGGCGAGGACGAGGGCAGGGCGAGGACACGCCTGATCTGAACAACACCACACACACAGATTCATTAATTAATTATTCAGAGAGTTATCTTCTTACTGAATATTCAGTGTGTAGAGATGATAACTGTTACAGAAATACAGAACACATTCAAATATTAAATAATATTCAAGTGTGTCCTCTTTATTTATCCTCTAAATATTATTACTAAATATTCCTGACAGATTGGTGGAAAGCAGTGTTTAACATGTTTTGCATAATCTTTGCTTTATTTATTTATTTTTTAACCATGAATTTTTACAAAAGTGAAGCTATGTGATGTTTGTGATGAAATGTAAACACCAAACACCACAATAAACACAGCACCAAACACCGCGCCAAACACTACAAACACCACACCAAACACCACAAACACAGCCTCAAACACTACATCAAACACTACAAACACCACAAACACAGCCTCAAACACTACATCAAACACTACAAAACACCACAAACACAGCCTCAAACACCACACCAAACACCACAAACACAGCCTCCCACACCAAACACCACAAACACAGCCTCAAACACTACACCAAACACCACAAACACAGCCTCAACACTACATCAAACACTACAAACACCACACCAAACACCACAAACACAGCCTCAAACACCACACCAAACACCACAAACACAGCCTCAAACACTACAAACACTACACCAAACACCACAAACACAGCCTCAAACACCACACCAAACACTACAAATGTCACACCAAACACTACAAATGTCACACCAAACACCACAAATACAGCCTCAAACACCACACCAAACCCTACAAATGTCGCACCAAACACTACACCAAACACTACAATAAACACTGCACCAAAAACTACACCAAACCCTACAAATGTCGCACCAAACACTACACCAAACACTGCACCAAACAGTACTGTACGCTACACTGAACACTACACCAAACACTGCACCAAGCAATACACTGAATGCTACACCGAACACCACAATAAACACTTCACCAATCACCGTACCAAACACCACACCACAGTGATATAACGATGCTGTGTGTACTGTGAGTTTAGTGAAGCTCGGCTCAGGGACAGAGAGGGTTCAGGTACGAGTCTCTTTTTCTCTGCAGCAGGTGAAGATCGATTCAAATATTAAATAATTTACTATTCAAATTTTTTAAAGCCATTTATTCAAATTATTCTTCCTGCCCACACACACACACACACACACACACACACACACACACACACACACACACACACACACATTTTCTATAACAATTATAAACTCGTTTTATTACCAGTTGATTTTATATCAGTGCAAAACTTTAACATTAAACCTCAACTTTCATTTTATAACTGAACTGATCTGACCTGGATCTGGAGGTAAATTCACCTGAGACACGTTTAAATCTATTTATTATTAAAGTGGAATCATTGAAATCTGGTTATTTAAATCGGATCATTTAAAAACAAATATTTAAATCCGATCATGCAAATCAGATCACTTAAAACCTATCCGTTCAAATCGATTATTTAAATCTAATCATTTAAATCTCATTATTTAAAACTGATTATTTAACTGTAATATTGTGAATGTTAAAACTTAAATCTGATCACGTAAATCAGATCATTTTAATTGGATCATTTAAAACCAAACCATTTAAAGATGACTATTAAAAATCTGATCATGGCTAACAAACCGCTTCACGGCGTGTGATGTGAGCTACGCTGCTAACAGAATTAGCGGTTAGCTCGTACCTGTTGGTGTAGATGGAGCACTCGGTGGGTTTAAGAGCGATACACTGGCTGTATTTCTCCATCGCCTTCTCAAACTCGCCTCTCTTCACCAGATCGTTGCCTTCCTGCTTCAGCAGAGTGAAACGCGCCTCGGCTTTCCTGGCTGCGAGGAAACAAAGACAAGAAAACATTTAGAAAATCTTCTGAGAGACAACAAAACAAAGCAAAACAAAAAAACATGGCTTCCATCCTTTGATCTGCTTACAAAAGTGCAGTGAAATGTTATTAGCATTACTGCTGTTCATGCAAATGAGTTTCGCTGCTTAGCTAACATAGCTAGTCAGCTAGCAAGTAGTAGGGTTCAGCTAATTAGCAACACTGATCACTTAGCTAACACGCTAACCTAACAAGTTGACTGTTTAGCATAAGAGTCAGCACAGCATATGGTGCCAAAATTTTTATTTGATCATTAATATTTACTTCCTGACTCGCTTTTCTCCATCTCGACACTCTGCACTTTTAAAGATGAAAAAAACAAACAAACATGGCCGCCATAACACTATTTTCCCTCAGTTAGTGTTTAGAATAATTTCTTGATAGTTGTCAGAACGCTGATTAATCACTTTGCTTAAAATAGCACGCCTGACTTGCAGCACAAGTTAGCAAATTACATTTTTATTGCTAATTCACAATTTCACTCATATACTTAGCACTTTGGCTAGTTGCTAGGTAGCGGCTGACGAGGGCATCTAATTAGGTAGTTGGATAAGCTAGTCAGTAGTCCTCAGGAGGCGTCTGTTGAGCGTTGTTTGTTGCTAGTAACAGAATAACTAGTCATAATTTATCCTCGTTGATAATTAGGATTATGCTCATAGTCACTGCTAATGTTAAACAACACAAACACCAACAAGTTGTATTCAAATACTATAAATACTTCTGCACTACAACGCCATGCTAGCACCCTGAGCACTCCGCCCCTCCCCCACACCCGAGACTCGAATGTTACTCGAGCCGTCTTGTTCCATTATGAACCGTATTGCTTCAGTTACCCTTGTACATAATTCATTCCGCTAACAGACACTGCGTTATTGCTGACTAATACCGTCAGGCGTGTGTGTGCGTGTGTTTGCATGTGTGTGTGTGTGTGCGTGTTTGCGTGTGTGTGTGTGTGTGTGTGTGTGTGTGTGTGTGTGTGTGTGTAAACCGGTCCGGGCGGCTCGCTGTTCTTAAACTGCACACGCACAGCAAATGTAACTCCCCGCCTACAAACACTAAATCAACAAACCGTAATGAAGATCCGCTGACACACGAGGCCTGTTCACGCCGACCAGCGTCTCCGTTTATTCATTTAGTTCTGAACATCTCAGAGTTAATGTCGGTGTTTGATGGAGTCGGATGGGATTTGTTGGTGTTTGATGATGAATAGTTGGTGTTGTGTGGATTTTGATTGACGTGTTGATGTTTGATTGATTGTGAGTGTAAATTTTGTAGTTTGTTGGTGTTTAATAATAATTTTTTGCTGTTTGATAGTGAATGTGAGTGTTTGTGAACAAGAGTGTGTGATGGTGAATGTTGGTGTTTGATGGTGAACGTGAGTGTCTGATGGAGAACGCTGGTGTCTGATGGCGAACGCTGGTGTCTGATGGCGAACGCTGGTGTCTGATGGCGAACGCTGGTGTCTGATGGCGAACGCTGGTGTGTGATGGCGAACGCTGGTGTGTGATGGCGAACGTGCGTGTCTGATGGCGAACGTGCGTGTCTGATGGCGAACGTGAGTGTCTGATGGAGAACGCTGGTGTTTGATGGTGAACGCTGGTGTTTGATGGTGAACGCTGGTGTTTGATGGAGAACGCTGGTGTTTGATGGTGAACGTTGGTGTTTGATGGTGAACGTTGGTGTTTGTGGAGAACGTGCGTGTTTGATGGAGAACGTTGGTGTTTGATGGCGAACGCTGGTGTTTGATGGTGAATGACAGAGCCTTCATGGGGAGTTCTGGAGTAGAATGTAGTATGTCATGATTGGTGACTGATGGAGAATGTTGGTGTTTGATAATTTATAATGGAGAATGTGGATGTTATGTGGTGTTTGATAGTGTTTGAAGGAAGAAGTTGGTGTTTGATGTGAATGTGCCAAATGTGTTATGTGTAGGTATTTCAGTGAGCGAGATGATTCAGTGTTTGTGTAGAAGGTGATGGTGATGCTCTCCAGAGGCAGTGATGTGTGTGTGATAACGACGAACCCTTCTCCTCTTCGACTCTGGCTGCTCGTGCCTGGAGAACCTCAGCGCTCGGTTCTTCCCTCCAGTGCTGCTGTGCTGAAATGGGAACGTTAGGAATCTCGGGAAGCTTCTCTCTCCAGTCAGGACCATCCTGCTCCATCAGCTGCTTTGTGATCCTGATAAAGAACACCACAGAAAAGTCCACAAAAAAATCCACAACCTCCACGTAAACACCTACAAATGCCAGTAAAACACCAACATTCTTATCAAACACCAGCACTCTCCAACAAACACCACCAAACCCAAGTGTGTTGTGTTTAGTACATGTGCTGTTTTTGCAGTGGTCCACAGTGAACAATGTTGGTGTTTGTTGGGGAGTGCTGGTGTTTGATAGGAATGCTGATGATAGATTTCTGATGTGTAACAGAGAATAGTGGTGTTTGTCTGTTTAATGTTTGACAATATCGCTTTCTATTATTCTATGTTGGTGTTTGATAGCAAATGTTTATTGGTAAATGTTACTGTTTAGTGGAATTTAGTGGTATTTGTTAGTTGCTAGTGTCTGCTGGTATTTGATGAATAATGATGGTTTTATGGTGGCTGCTGGAATTTAGTTGGTGTTTTATGGTTAACGTTGGTGTGTGGTGGTAAATACGGCAGTTTGTTGGTGTTTCTATGGGCAGTATCAATGCCTGATGGTAAATATGGGTAATAGTTGGTGTATTTATGGTTAACATTAGTGTTTATTAGTGTTTCATGGTTAATATTGGTGTTTGTTGGTGTTTTTATGGGTGATATTACTGCTTGATGGCAATGTGAAATTGTTGTTTTATGGTAAATGTTGGTGTTTGTTGGTAAATAATTGAGGCTTTTGGTGTTTTTTTGGTTAACACCAGTGTCTGATGGGAATTATTAATGTGTTGGTGTTTTATGCTTAATGTTGGTGTTTTTTTGGTGTTTTTATGGTTAATGTTGCTGTTTGTTGATAAATAATGGAGAGTGTTGGGGTTTGTAGAGGTAATATTAGTGCTTGATGGTATGTTGGACTTTGTTGGTGGTTTTCTAGTTAACATTAGTGTTTGATAGTAAATATTAGTGTGGTAGTGTTTTTATTGTTGATGTTGGTGTCTGATAGTAAATATTGGTATTTGTTGGTGTTTTTATGTGTAATGTTGGTGTTTATTGGTAAATAGACATGTTTTTTTGGTGTTTTTGTGGTTAACATTAGTGCTTGATGATAAATATTAGTGTGTTGGTATTTTTATGGCTAATGTTGCGGTCTGGTAGTAGATATTGGTTGTTGGTGGTGTTTTTATGGTTATTATTAATGTTTGATGGGAAATATTGGACGTTGATGGTGTTATGGTTTCCATTAGGGTTAATTGTTAAATATTGGAGTTTTGATGGTGTCTTTTGGCTAATGTTGGTGTTTGATGGTAAATATTGGAGTTTTGCTGGTGTTTTATAGCTATTATTGGTGTCTGATGGTGTTTGTATGGTTAACAGTAGTATTTGATGCCCCGTGTCTTACCTGTGTACGCTGTCGTGAGCCGCCTGAACGCTGGAGTCGATCTGCAGGACGGTTTTGTAATCCACGTACGCCTTACTGTAGCGCTCCAAAGACTCGTATGCCATCGCCCTCCGGAGGAGGGGCTTCAGGGTGAAGGGGCGGAGCTCTAGTGCACTGACAATTTAATAGGATGAGAGAGAGGGATCAGAACTAATCTGTGTCACCAGTATAGACAAATCCTCAGACAATGTACACACACACACACACACACACACACACACACACACACACACACACACACACACACACACACACAAACAGGATGTAGAACTGCTCATTCATAAAAAATTTCCCCAGGTTATACTTATTTATAGAATTTTTTTGTAAACTTACATGTGTAGGTGTTTAATAGATGTTAATAGACACAATAATATATTTAATGGTTTAATATTTGTGCTCTAAATTTGCAACAAAAAAAAACAATACAGCGTGTCCACCGTTTTATTAACTGATTTTGAGACACGAGTTCTTATTTACTGCATTTAATTTGTTTATCTATTTGTTTTGTTTCAAAAAAATCACTTTAGTATTTTTAAAAAAATTTTTAAAGTGAATATAATAGTAATATGATCCTAAACCACTGCACATACATATATATATATATATATATATATATATATATAATGTATACATACCGCATATACACACACAGTGGGGTCCGAAATGTCTGAGAGCACTAGTGAAAATGCTTTGATTTTTAATAGTATTTAATTCAATTTAACTTTTTACACTGCAAATTAGATTATTAGCAACAACTCGAATGACGAGTCGAATCTTAGAAACATCGAATAAGGAGTAAGACTTGAGACTTAACTGACCTTCTGTACAAAGGAGTTAACGTGGTACAAATCTGAAATTTTATTTATGCAAATATCCTGAACATTCGAGATGTTTTCAAGATTTTACTTCCTCAGTTTTCTTTTTTTTCAAAATTATAAAACATATTGTTTATTTCCGGTATAAAATAAATTTAAAAAATCCCAATTTTCAGACTTTTGGACCCCACTGTGTGTTAACAGTAACCGTACATAATTTATATAGAGTATAATATACACTGGAGCAGTGACGGTGTTCAGTCAGTAGACAGGAGTGTTGTAGAAGCTCGCAGTGTGTAGGACGGAGGTGAAGCTCGTTTTAGCTCAGCTAATTGTGCTGAGTGGGTAATCTCTCAGAGACACGTGTGTGTGTGTGTGTGTGTGTGTGTGTGTGTGTGTGTGTGTGTGTGTGTGTGTCTAACCTGGTGCAGTCCTGAATGCAGTCTGTACAGTTCCCATCTTTCAGATAGCAAGCAGCTCTGTTGGAGTACAAAATACACAGATCCTCAGGACTGTCAATACCTGTCAACACACACACACACACACACACACACACACACACACACACACACACAGGTCAGAAACTCTGGCATTTGGCACTGAAATCTGTGAATTGACTGTAAGATTAGAGGCTCAACATAAAAATCAGTAACTTGTTGGTTCAGTCAGTTTCAGAATGAACATCGGGGGACGTCGAGAATCTCAGGGACTTTACACTGAATACCGGGATTAAATAATAATAATAATAATAATAATAATAATAATAATAATAATAATAATAATAATAATAATAACAATAAATAACAACAGCAACAACAACAATAATAATAATAATAATAATAAGAAGAAGAAGCAGAAGAAGGTTATAATAAAACACACAGGGTTTCAGCACCGAACACTGAAACCATGGACTCAAGTCAGAAGTCAGAACTTTTACAAAACGAGCAACAGAAAAAGAAATCAGGAGCGAGAAATCGACACCAAGAGTCAGGGACTCGACACAAAGAGTCAGGGACTTGACACAAAGAGTCAGGGACTCGACACAAAGAGCAGGGAATCAGGGATTCAGGAGCATTTATGGAACTTAAACCTCGTTTAAGGACAAAATGATGGTGTTAGGAGCAGAATCAGAGGCACGACACCGAAATCGGGGAAAGTCAGGAAATCAGTGGCGCGTTAATGGGAATTTGACATGTGGGGGAAAAAATTATGGACTCAACCCCAACATCAGGCACCTGAATAAGCGAGTTACTGAACACTGAACTCAGCAAAAGAAATTAAGGGTAAATTCAGGACTCAGCACTGAAATGCCAAAATCAGCAAATCAGGTACTGACAAGCTTCACTAACTTACTCGCAACACACACACACACACACACACACACACACACACACACACACACACACACACACACACACACACACAATTAATACAGGAAGTTGTGTAATTCTGTGTTTTAGGTTCAAAAGCAAGAAAGAAAACACAATAAAGTCCTTCCCTGTGTTAAAGACAAATTAGTTACAAACATCTTTAAGTCTTCCATCAGTTTTAGCTTCTGTCCTTTAATCAATGCTAGAAACAGATTTTTTTTTTTCTACATAAATACAGATTTATTTAATAACACTGTCAACATTTCATAAACACAGTGTTCACACATTTTCCATCTTTGGCTGTATATAAGTTGGATTTCCCCAAAAAAACAACAACAACAAAAAAAAAAATGAAAAGGATGTTAAGAGCATCTTAACAATTAAACATCAACTTCGCATTTGTCCGAGTAGCTCAGGTTCATCTGTTTTTCATTTTAGCAATTTTTCAGTCTATTTCTAGAAGTTTCTTCATTCAAAGTGTACACTTTCCTTGGATCTAAAATGTTTGGATTATAAATATTAAGCAAAATGTTTCATTAGGGAGAAATCCCTCCCTGTCCCGCGCTCCACACTGACTTTCCTTAGATTTCTTATTAACTGTAATATCTGCAATATTCCATGAAACAGCTCATTACCAGCCAATTAGAAAAGGAAATAACTGATTAATGAGGAATTATAACGGTTAAAAATGTAGACCGTGACATTCTGAGATAGTGAAATAGTGTTTGCTATAAAAGATCAAAACACCAGATATCATTGGTTTTATGGTGGCTGCTGGAATTTAGTTGGTGTTTTATGGTTACCGTTGGTGTCTGGTGGTAAATACGGCAGTTTGTTGGTGTTTCTATGGGTAATATTACAGCTTGATGGTAAATATGGGTAATAGTCGGTGTATTTATGGTTAACATTAGTGTTTATTAGTGCTTCATGGCTAATGTTGGTGTTTGTTGGTAAATAATTGAGTTTTTATGGTGAACATCAGTGTTTGATGGTAATTATTAGAGTGTTGGTGTCTGATGTGTGTTGCGGTGGTGTGTTTATGGTTAACGTTGCACGCTGGAGTGTGTTGGTGTTTGTAGAGGTGATATTAGTGCTTGATGTTAAATATTAGTGTGTTGATGTTTTTATGGTTGATGTTGCAGATGGAATGTATAATCCACAAAGAAAAACTCTCCTAAAGATTATTTACACCCACAGCACTACAGTGAGCTTCCTGTGACTCGTGACATGATCATGAAGTAGGAAACTGGTGTTTCCACACTACCTGTTTGGAAATTACACTTTAAGCCAATATAAAAGTATCAAAAAATAAATTTAAGTAAAGTATAAAAAAGCAGCCCAGGTTTATCCATACATGATTATTTCTCTGGCAGATTATTATTAAATTATTAATAAAACAACACAACGTCCAGGTCAGTAACACCTGCTGATAGAAATTACAAATATTATTAACTGACAGTCATTTACAGGGTAATGATTACATTTTTTAATATATATATATATATAATATTTGGTATAAAATATCAGACAGAACTATATTTATTTAAGCCACTTCCTAAAACATTTAAGTTTCTACATATACATCAAAAAATGTAAAAATTAACAACAACAACAACAAAAATGTCATTCTTCTTCTGCTCTGGACCCTGACAGATTTTCTGGTTTGTTTTACTATCCTTGTGAGGACCTTCCACTGACATCATTACTAATGCAGCTACAACTACATCTAACACTAACCTTTAACCTCAAGGAACTGAACACACACACACACACACACACACACACACACACACACACACACACACATTATTCTGAGAGATAAAAACTATGTTTATATATATTTTAAAAGTGCTTATTTTGACTTACGCGCATACGGAGCACTACATTGATTCTTCCGGTGACTTGTGACGTCATGATGACGCGACCGGCTGTCACAACACACTCCCAGTTTGTAAATCACACTTTTAGGCCTATTTTATTATTATTATTATTATTATTATTATTATTGGTGTTGTTGTTGAGAAACAGAATGAAGTCTGATGAATGAATTCACTCTACCTGACTGTGTGTACCCGTCTATGGCCTGGGTGTACTTCTCCAGCGCGTGCCCGAACTGTCCGTTCTTAAACAGCATGTTGCCCTCGTTTTTGAGGCGCGCGAGCGCAGGGGGCAGATCCCCGGCGGGGGCATCGAGGTTCACACCGTGTTTTCCGGTTTCCTCCTCGTCTCTCCGCCGCTCTGCCTCCGCAGAATGAGAGCCGTTCGCGAGCGCCGTCTTCTTCTCCTCCGAGCTTCCGGGATTTCCCTCGCGAGCTCTGCTGCGCGCCGGGCTCGCGACACCGGAACTCGTCCCCGAGCCCTTCTTCTGCGCGTTACCCATTTACACCACTTTTTCCAAATTCAAACACACACTCGTACACACACCTTAAAACATCCTGCTGTTCTCTCTCTCTCTCTCTCACTGCGTACTAACCGGGCTCGAGTCCACCACAGCCGGGTGAAAAACCCCGCCTCCTGCAGACTCGACGCGCACTGACGTCACAAAATGGGCGGGGTTTGTGTAATGCAGCAAAACCACAGAGCCGTACCCGTACAAAGCAGTGAAGTGCTAAATGATTCTTCTCTTTTTAAGTGAGTCGACTCATCGAGTTCACTACACTCGAATCTTTTACTCACTGATTCGTACGGACTCGTTTAATATTTTAGACAATTAACAATATCACATTAACAATTTCAATAATATATTTAGTAAGCGTGAAGAATAATTTAAATTTACTTTTAATAATTTAAAGTAAAAGATTTGACTCACTGAGTTCACTACACTCAAATGATTCCAATCTTTTTCTCACTGATTCGTACACTCATTTAATACTTTAAGATAATTAATATCATATTGATCATTTTAATAAGACATTCTAGCGTAATTAGTAAACGTGATGAATAATTTTATAATACAAATATTTCAATAAGTAAAAGATTCGATTCATTTAGTTCACTGCACTCAAATGATTCCAATCTTTTTCTCACTGATTCGTACACATTTAATATTTTAGATAATTCTAAATTATCTATAATTTAGCATAATTTCTCTGCACACTGATTCATTTAGTTTAATTCTTTACATAATGAATAATATCATAGCAATAAAACTGGCCTTAGAATCTTTTACTCAACATGTTTAGTGTTTTAAATAATAAATTAGTAGTATTACAGAACTATTGTAATAATAGTTTAGTAATAATTTTAACCTTATTAGTAAATGAAAAAATCTTTCAGTATGTAAGACTCATTTTGCAGCTTTTACCAGGAAAAGGACACATATAAATTGTTTTATAGCACATAATTGAATTTAAAATAATTAATTTGTATTTTTTTACTACTTAAAAAAAATAAATTACTTTAATAACAGCATAATACAAGGCTTAGTATTAATTAGTTTACTACACAAAAATAATAATATAAATATGATTTATTTAAAATCTGTACAAAAGAATAAGGGATTAAATCATTTTCCTTTGTATGTGTGTAGATGTGTGTGTGTGTTAGTCATTAAAATGTAATACACACCAGTTAAACTCACAGCTTCAAACTTCAGCATTTAATAATTATCTAATTACCAATATTAGTAAAAAAATAAATAAAATACAAAATGAAATCTGATGGCATTTTTACTACATAAATGTTATTTATTATATTTTATGAATGTATTATATTTATCATCGTTTTACCTTTTTATCTTTTGCTTTTAGAGTGTTAGAATAAAAACACAAGGAGTACGTCCTGCTGAAACAGTTCTCTTAAAGCTTAGCTCTTGTGTGTGTGTGTGTGTGTGTGTGTGTGTGTGTGTGAGAGAGAGAGAGAGAGAGAGAGAGAGAGAGAGAGAGATGGTGTAGTATTTAATAGAGACGTTATGTCTTTATACTCGACGTGTTTTAACCTGTAAAGCAGCAGAATGACGATGAAGTGATGGATACAGTTTCCTCGTCTGAACAGAAAAACACCAGAAGCCAGACAGGTTTTTATAAACCAACAGTTTCAACACAAGCAGGACAATGACTCAGCTTTTTTTTTTTTGTACACAAAACTGTATTATTTTACCGTTTAACTCGTACACACTTATTTACAATTTCAAAATAAATTGGAGGAAAGAAAAACAAACAAAAAGGAAGAAGGGTTTCAGTTCAGAGCAGGAGTTCATCTGGCGTCGAACACAACCACTGAGAACCAGTTAAGGAATAAACACACACACACACACACACACACACACACACACACACACACACTGTGAACGAGCCAAGAAACAGCCGAGAAACAATAACATATCAGAACGAGCACATCAATATAAACCTGCGCTACTCTCAGAGCTGCTGTTATAGAGAATTAATCAACACCTTCTGACCAATCAGGATCCAGAACTCAGCAGCTCTGTGGCGTAACCACTCTTAATATCACGCTTTACTTTTATTAACGTATATAAAACCCTGCGTACTTGTTTCTGAACTCTTAGAGGACAGAAACGGTGATGAGTTAAAGCCCTATAATAAATCATACTTATTACTATCCTCATCATCCTCATCATCATCCTCATCATCATCATCATCGTCACTTGTCTGTGATTTCTGTGTATGTCGTCGTTATTTTCGCTGCTCAGCGAGTCATATTTAAATAATTAAGCACCTGTACTGATACAGTGCTGGTCATTTACTTATTTATTTATTTACCCACGGCATTATTCTGTTGTTGTTATCTATTAGTTTGTTTGTTTGTTTGTTTACTCCCTCTTTATTTACCCCGTAAGAATTAATGTCAAATAAGATTGTCAAGTTTCAGGCTTCGTATCCGCTACACGAGCTGTAGGTTCCAGAAGGAACGCCATTTAAGGAAAAGCACGGGGTTTCAGATTTATTTACCGTCCTTAATTAAGGTCAAATCCTAAAAAAACAAATAAACAAACAAACAAATAAATAATACAGTTCCACTATATACACTCACTTATACTAATTCATCCCGTACAGAGCCGTAACTACAGAAAAGCTGCCGGCTGTCGATTTTAAAAAAAATTTTTTGGCTATACTTTAACATCGTTGAACAAGTCCTTCATTTTGGTTGAACGTTAAAAGTATTGGCACCCCTGGCCCCGTTTGTTTCGCTCGTCAGGATAGTTTCGTGTTCAGTTTTTATTTATCGTCTAAATTTTCAGCAGCATCTCAACAATCACTAGTCTCCACCCACACACCGTAAACTCCTCCCACTTTCACAGGTACTGATACGTGATTGGGAAAAACACACCCACCCACCCACACCGCTGCATTCTGTAAGAAATCAGAGAGCTCAGATCTGAAAGAAAGGCCTGGGATGATGTGATGTTGAGTAATAAAGGATACGTCTCTTTGTCCTCTTCTTGTACATGATTCTGTAGCCGCACTCTCTGCAGCGGATCGGGTCTCGGGCCTTGATCTCATTCTCTGTGTGACACTCTGAGCGTGGGAAAATATAAATATATATTAAACTACATCTCTTAAATCTTTAACAGGCGGCACATGATTGGAAATAACAATAACATTAACATCATAAGCGTCCAGATCCGATTACAACGTATCAGACACGCTGGGGATTAAATACACGGCACAGTGGGGATAAAAATGTGTGTGTGTGTGTGTGTGTGTGTGTGTTTAATCAGAGGATGTAGATCATGCTAACCATCACCAAATTATAGATTAACGATAAAACTGCCTCCAAGGTACAGGAGCTGTAACGTGATTATTATTTAAGCTTCTCTGGGAGTTTTAGTACAAATCCGTCACATCAGTGATATTTTACTGAATAAGATTACGGTGTATTTTCTCTTCTATAAACCGAGCAGTCGTAATAACTCCAGGTAATATACCGTATATATTGTTTATTTACTGTGTTATATCCTGCAGGAAAAGACGTTTTTCCACACTTTTCCTTTAACGTAAAGACGCTCCGGGAAGCGTCCGGTCCGTTCTGTTTTCTATCGGAACCAAATAGTTTAAAATGCAAAACAAACAAAAAAATATAACCAAGAATTTAAAAAAGGAAGTTTCCAGAGGATTTAGATACGTCGCTGAGTTCCTAGTGCAGGTACAGGGAGAACAATCAGTGCGTATTAACACGAGGTGTGCGCAGTAAGCGTGGGGTTACTCAACACGCTCGTGCGTGGGGTTACTCAACACGCTCGTGCGTGGGGTTACTCAACACGCTCGTGCCTGGAAAACTAACCCCGTCCGAATAGTACTGAAGAAAAGGTCAAATACGGTGTAATCTTTCCAGACACGTGCACATGCAGTCTGTAAACAAATCCCAGAGATACTCCAATAATAATCCCTTTATAATCAATAATCACACGGGGAAACTAATCCCGTCCGAACAGGGGTGTCTGATACCACACACAGATCACGATTAAACGTAAATGAAGTGTTTCTACATATCTGTATAGGAATGTTAATTTATATTGATATTAATACATATGAACTCTGTAATGTTGGCTAGATAACGTCACCTCCACAGATGTAGATCATGGGCTGCTGTTTAGGAGGCTGCACGTCTTTCTGCGAATCCATTTCTGAAAACAAAAACGGGACACAACTCTAAAAAGGGTCAAACCGACAAATTCAAATCGACTGGCTAGTGAGCTAACTATGTAAAACTAGCAAGCTAGTTAGCACGTCAGCTAGCAAGCGCGTGTGAGCAGTCAACAAAAAATAAATAAAGCAAACAGAGGTCTCGGTTAGGCTCAGAATTTATCTTCTAACCTCACTTTACGATTATAAACTACAAAACAAAACAGCAAAAAGCGAAACCGGACATCCAGCTTACCACCGACAAAACACGCGCTGTTAGGTCCGCGCTGCCGTTCGTATGCGTTCTTGCGCACGCGCACTGCTGAGTCGGAACGCTCTGCGCACGCGCGCTAATTCAACGCGAAGCGCTTGCCGACAAAACGTTCTGCGCACGCGCCCTACTCGAGCAACTTCCTGGTCGACCAAAGATGACGTTTTCGCTCGAGGTGTAGTTTTGGGTTATTGTTGTTTTTTTTTTGTTGTTTTTTAGTTTTTTTTTACGCAATAAAAATAAATAGAAATAGCAACATTATACTTTACTACGGGTTCTCTATCGCTGATTAACACATTTAAAAATGTTAAATTTGTATTATTTGCTGTGTTTTCAGTTGTCGTTTGGGTACTGCGTGAAATAAAATGAAAAAAAAGAGAAAATCATCAGGAAGTGAAACAGATTTCCGCGTCAAGATTTGAAGCAAAGCAGCGTTTCAGGTGAGACATTAAAATATAATCTTTACACACATATAGTTTCTTGTTTTAATTCGCACAATGTGTGTGTGTGTGTGTGTGTGTGTGTGTGTGTAAATCGTTTATGAACTGTTAATACGCCACTGTTTAATGTAACACTGAGTTAGCAGATTGGTTTCAGTTTCTGTTCATGAGAAATAAACATGATCCAGATCATTATCTATATATATATATATATATATATATATATATATATATATATATATATATATATATATATAAATATAAAATGATCTGGATCTGGATCTGGAACCCTGAACTCATGTATGACACAGTGCTTTAGGGAAAGTAAACAATTCAGCTATACGGATATATATATATATATATCCGTATAGCTGAATTGTTTACTTTCCCTAAAGCACTGTGTCATACATGAGTTCAGGGTTTGAGCAACAGATTTGTGCTGCATGATGACATTTTTAACATTTCACTAAACTATTTTGTGATTATCTCTGAAGGGGATTTACACTGTTCCATAATAATTTAATGTGTACTTGTTGTTGTTGTGGGCTGGAAGTGCACGATACATTGTCTCTATCTGTCTCTTTACAGCACGGTAACTGATAACTTTGGTCGGATGTTTGTAATCAATTTTAGAAATACTTTTTAAGTAATTACTTCAACCAAAAATCTTTATTAAAAAAAAAAACCAAAGTAAAGCCATTACTTGTTAGTTACATTCTGATTCTGCTTTACTCCTACCAGTCCATCTTACATCAGTAATCTAATACAAAAATCAAACTCTTCATCCTGACAACTAGACCCTGCTCCAACACCCCTACTTAAAAGATGTGTCTCTGCCATATCTGCTCCTATCACACATCTGATTAATGCCTCCTTTACTTCTGCTACTGTCCCTGATAACCTTAAAATTTCTGCTGTAACTCCAGTGCTCAAGAAACATAACCTGGACTCGTCTGTTCTGCTAAATTATCGTCCAATTTCAAACCTGCCTTTTGTATCAAAACTACTGTTAAAAGTTGTAACCTCCCAGTTACAATCTCATTTAGCAGAAAATAACCTTTATGACCCTTTTCAGTCGGTTTTCGAAAGTTTCATAGCACAGAAACGGCTCTTGTGCGGGTCGTAAATGACCTCCTCCTCTCTGATGACTCTGGTGGTCTCAGTATTCTAATACTGCTCGACCTGAGTGCTGCGTTTGACACCATCTGCCATAAAACACTCCTCTCCCGTCTCGCAGACATGGGTATCACTGGCGATGCTCGAGCTTGGTTTCTATCATATCTCACAGATCGTAGATATTTTGTTTCTATTAAAGGTTTCGAATCCCCCACTCGCCCTCTTATCCGTGGCATTCCCCAGGGCTCCGTTCTTGGCCCTCTCCTTTTCATAACTTATTTGCTTCCCCTTGGCCACATTATTCGTTGTCACAATCTCCAATACCACTGCTATGCGGACGACACACAGATCTATGCAACCGCCCGGTCTGACATATCCATCTCAGTCTGTGCACTAACAGCCTGTATTCATCAAATAAAACAGTGGCTAAACACTAATTTTCTTAAACTCAGTGCTCAAAAAACTGGCTCACAAGCTCGCAGACAAAATGTTGAAATAAGCCTGGATATCGATGGCTTCCTCACAAAACCCTCTGAAAAAATAAAAAGTCTTGGTATTATACTTGACCCATCACTGACTTTTGAAGCGCTCATCAAATCTATCAGTACAACTGCCTTTTTTCACCTCAGACAAATCGCCAGACTGAGTCCTATTCTAGACATGAAGGACGCTGAGACACTGGTCCATGCATTCATAACATCACGGCTTGATTACTGCAATTGTCTGTTTTTTGGCCTCTCATCTAAACTGATTACCAGATTACAATACATTCAAAACTCTGCAGCACGCGTTATTACTCATAAAAAACTCTTTGAACATATTACTCCCACTTTAGCCGGTCTGCACTGGTTTCCTGTCTCCTGTCGCATTAAATTCAAACTTCTAGCACCCCAATATCTTTGTGACTTACTGCACATTTACACACCAACACGCTCCCTTCGCTCATCAAACCTGGGTCTTCTCTGTGTCCCTAAGTTCCGTCTCTCCACTGCTGGCGGCCGATCCTCCAGCGTAGCTGCCCCTAAGTTATGGACCTCACTCCCCCAAAATCTCTGGAACATATCCTCCATTTCCTTGTTTAAATCACAGTTAAAATTCTTTCTCTTCTCCCAACACTATCTCTCTACTTCTGATGCCTGACCTTCTGGAATTTCTTTGTCTATATATACAATTGTTGTGTGTTTCTGATTGTAAAGTGTCCTTGAGCTATGGAAAGGCGCTATATAAATAAAACTTATTATTATTATTATTATTATTATTATTATTATTATTATTATTATTCAAGGGACTTTTTTTGACAGAAATGTTCCGGCCAGTGTCTGGTGTAAGCAGCAGGGTAGAGAATTGGAACACAGCCTAAAAGAATTTCCCGTCTGCTGTGTTTATTCTCTGATGATTAGGATGGAGGATGGAAGCCTGGAAGATCGCAGCGTGGAGGTCCTTCAGATCCCAGATGACTTGGATGACGACCTGCTGTGGCTCTACTTTGAAAACAGGAGGAGGTCTGGAGGAGGGAACGTCATTTCTCTGGACAGGACAGGAGACAAAGCCTTACTGGTGTTTGAAAATGCGGAAGGTGAGACTCTTATATGTACCTCAATGTTTTATCGTATTCCTTGTGTACTTTACAAACAGAGCACTAGATGTGTGAGTGTGTGTGTGTGTGTGTGTGTGTGTGTGTGTGTATGTGTGTGTGCGTTGATTAGAAGCGACAAGAGTCGTGCAGAAAAGCCCCCACACTCTCAGTGATGCCAAACTGATCGTACGCAAAAAACCCCCAAAGGATCATGGGAAACTAGTGCTGCGTGGCCTCTCTCTCAGCACCAGCCTTGACATGCTGGAGCTTTACGTGGAGAATCTGACAGGGGTCGAGTCGGATAACTACACCCTCTGTCTGTCTCCGGGGAAAGACCTGGTCCTGATTCATCTCCACCAGCCTGCAGCCGAGGGTCAGTGAGTAGAAACGCACAGTAACTCGACGTGTTCTTACCCAGGTAAACATCTCACGCTTTGTTGTTGGAAATGTCTTTACAGATTTTGAGAAGATGTGCAGCAAAGTTTCCAAGCGAGCTCTGGACGGAGCGAGGCTCACTCTGGAGCAGGTGGAGTGCACAGACTCCATCATGGTGGGAAACCTGCCCCCCGACCTGACCGACGATCTCCTCACGCTGTACTTTGAGAGCAGCCGCAGTGGAGGAGGAGACGTGACGTCTGTGAGCAGGATCTCCCAACAACTCGCTAAAGTCTCCTTTAAAGATGGGCAGTGTAAGTTACGCACACAGCGTTTACTATCTTACAGTGTAGAGCTGTTTCAATACAATACACTACACACAGGCCACTCCCACTACACACAGGCCACACCCACTACACACAGGCCACGCACACTACACACAGGCCACACACACGGGCCACACCCACTACACACAGGCCACGCACACTACACACAGGCCACGCCCACCACACACAGGCCACGCCCACCACACACAGGCCACGCCCACCACACACAGGCCACGCCCACCACACACAGGCCACACACACCACACACAGGCCACACACACCACACACAGGCCACACACACCACACAGGTCATGCACACTACACACAGGCTGCACGTCCTTCACTGGAACTGACAGAGATGCCACACCCACTAAACACAAGCCACACCCATTACACAGAGGTTACACCCATTACATAGAAATCACACCCACTACACTACACCCACTACATAAAAGCCACGAGTGAAAGCTGAGCGAGCAGTAGTAACTGTGTAAGTCTATAACTGTGTTGTTACACGGGTGTCAATCAAGTATGCTCATTAGAATATTTAGCCACACCCACAAGGAGTGTCTCAGATCAGTGTAATCAGTGGTACAGCTGCTGTTTGAGTGTTTTCTCATTTCTGTCCAGTTTTTTTTATTATGACATTTGTTGAATGTTTAAGAGACTTGTGTGAAAATGAAATGACCTTTTTTGGGATATTTTTGTTAAATAGCTGTGGACAGCGTACTTCAGAAGCCTCACAAACTGGAGGAGACGGACTTGATTGTGAAACCGTATTATTCTTTTTTGCACTCGGAGGAAGGAGCACCTCAGACGAGTTTACAGAACGGGACAGGTCAGGGTGTAGGTGATCGGGTTAGCGCTGTACCGCCTCCGAATGACACACACTCTGATCTCACCCGCGGTGCATCATCACTGTCCCGCAGTCCGGAATCCCTGAAACCTGACCTCCAGGTGACTCCACAACCTGCAGATGTTTCCAGAAACACTTCGCAGGTCGTTCAACCTCCACCTGAACAACAGCAGCCCTGCGTCTGCCACGTCTCCGTCCCCGACCCCACTAAACGTGAACTAATCGCTCTCTCCGACCTTCCCGACAAGCTGAAAAAGTCTTACCCCGGGTACGAGGTCACAGTGACGCAGAACGGCGTGGAGGTGAAAGGCCCCGCCCGAGACGAAGCCGAGAAACTGAAGGGCGAGCTGCTGGAGTTCCTGAGCGGCGTGTCACAGGTCCACGTCCCCGTCAGCGCTCTGAAAGCCGACTTCCTCCAGAGACAGGACGTCAGAGACAAGCTGACCGACAAGCTGAAGGACCAGGGGCTGCCCTGCACCTACACGGTGACGGGGGCCGTGGTGATCGTAAGCGCCGCCTCCATGCAGCTGCTGAACCGGGCGAGTGAGGTGATAAAGGGCGCGGTCAGCGAGTTCGTCCTGCCCGTGGATCCGGAGTACGAGTACATGATCAACTCTGAGGAGTGGAAAAGCTTCCTCCTGAATCAGGACGCATGCAGCACCAAAGCGTCGGCCGAGGGGAAGGCCGTCTCCGTGGTGACGCTGAAGGACATGGAGCAGGAGGTGAAGGACAACATCGTCCGGTTCCTCAGCACACCCATACAGAAGGAGATTGTAATCAGCATGCAGCCCGCCATGCTCACCTACATCCAGCTGCACCATCAACAGCTGCTCATGGACATGGCCGAGGCCATCATCTTCCCGCTCGACACTGGAGACGGGCTCAGCGTGAGTCAGTCCATTTCATTTTAATGATTTTTAAACGATTATAAATACAAAATATATTTTAAAAAACATTTAAAAAATTATTTTTAAATAAAGACATTCATAAATACATGCAGTGGATATAAAAAGTCTACACACCCCGGTTAAAATGACAGGTTTTTGTGATCTTGTTTTGGTGAAGCCATTCCTTTGTTGATCTGGAGGTTTGTTTCGGGTCGTTGTCGTGCTGGAAGGTGAAATTCCTCTTCATCTTCAGTGTTTTAGCAGAAGCTTTAAGGTTTTGCGCTAAAATTGACTGGTATTCAGAGCTGTTCATTATTCCCTCCACCCCGATTAAAGCCCCAGTTCCACCTGAAGAAAAACAGATACCCCAGAGTATGATGCTGCCGCCACCATGCTTCCCGGTGGGGGACGGTGATATTTTGGTGATGTGCTTTGTGTCTTTTGTGCCAAACATATCTTTTGGTATTACGGCCAAAAACTTCAACTTTGGTCTCATCAGACCATGACTCATTATTCCACATGGTTTTGGGAGATTTGATGAATTTTTTCATGTATTTTGTGGTTAAAAAGGCCTCCGTCTTGCCCCCCTACCCCACAGCCCAGAGATATGAAGAATTCAGGAGATTGTTGTCACATGTAGGGAGCAACCAGTACTTCCCAGAAATTGCTGCAATTCTTTTAATATTGCTGTCGGCTCGTCTCAGCCTCCCTGACCGGTTTTCTCCTGATCTTCTCATCAGTTTTAGAGGGACGTCCTGTTCTCAGTAGTGTCACCGTCCTGCCATATTTTCTCCACTTGTTGATTATTGTCTTTACAGTGTTCCATGGTCATATCCAATGCCTTGGAAATTGTTTGTAACCCTCTCCTGATTGATATTTTTCAACAGTGAGATCCCGTACCTGCTCTGTAAGCTCTTTGTGGCCCGTGGCTTTTCCAGTTAGATGTTACCAAGAAGAGGTCAGGAAACTCCTATAGGAACAGCTGGACTTTATTTGGGGTTAATCAGTCACTTTAATTGATGGCAGGTGTTTACTAATTAGTATTTAACATGAGATTGAATGTGATTGGTTGATTCCGAACACTGCCACATTCCCAGTTATAAAATATAAAAGGGTGTGTACACTTATGTAAGCTGGGTATTGGAAGGTTTTTGTTTTTCTTTTTTCCCCAAAAAAACATTTCTGGGTGTTTATCACTTCATATTTATATTTTGCAATTTTACAATAAAGGTTAAAAAACAAACAAAAAAAAAAGGTTCTGACATGATTTAACTTAAAAACCATTTTAACCGGGGTGTGTAGACTTTTTATATCCAATGTAAATACAAAAAACTATTTTATATATTTTTTTAAAAGTATTATTTTTATTCTTAATCAGTTCATTTGGTTTAATGATGTAAAACTTATGTAAAAAAAAAAAAACAACAACAACAACAAACAATAAAATATAAATATACTGTAGATAAATTGAAAATAAATTTTATTTACCAATACTATAATAAATGAATATGGGTGCATCTCAATAAATTAGAATGTCGTGGAAAAGTTCATTTATTTCAGTAATTCAACTCAAATTGTGAAACTCGTGTATTAAATAAATTCAATGCACACAGACTGAAGTAGTTTAAGTCTTTGGTTCTTTTAATTGTGATGATTTTGGCTCACATTTAACAAAAACCCACCAATTCACTATCTCAACAAATTAGAATACTTCATAAGACCAATAAAAAACATTTTTAGTGAATTGTTGGCCTTCTGGAAAGTATGTTCATTTACTGTACATGTACTCAATACTTGGTAGGGGCTCCTTTTGCTTTAATTACTGCCTCAATTCGGCGTGGCATGGAGGTGATCAGTTTGTGGCACTGCTGAGGTGGTATGGAAGCCCAGGTTTCTTTGACAGTGGCCTTCAGCTCATCTGCATTTTTTGGTCTCTTGTTTCTCATTTTCCTCTTGACAATACCCCATAGATTCTCTATGGGGTTCAGGTCTGGTGAGTTTGCTGGCCAGTCAAGCACACCAACACCATGGTCATTTAACCAACTTTTGGTGCTTTTGGCAGTGTGGGCAGGTGCCAAATCCTGCTGGAAAATGAAATCAGCATCTTCAAAAAGCTGGTCAGCAGAAGGAAGCATGAAGTGCTCCAAAATTTCTTGGTAATCGGGTGCAGTGACTTTGGTTTTCAAAAAACACAATGGACCAACACCAGCAGATGACATTGCACCCCAAATCATCACAGACTGTGGAAACTGAACACTGGACTTCAAGCAACTTGGGCTATGAGCTTCTCCACCCTTCCTCCAGACTCTAGGACCTTGGTTTCCAAATGAAATACAAAACTTGCTCCCATCTGAAAAGAGGACTTTGGACCACTGGGCAACAGTCCAGTTCTTCTTCTCCTTAGCCCAGGTAAGACGCCTCTGACGTTGTCTGTGGTTCAGGAGTGGCTTAACAAGAGGAATACGACAACTGTAGCCAAATTCCTTGACACATCTGTGTGTGGTGGCTCTTGATGCCTTGACCCCAGCCTCAGTCCATTCCTTGTGAAGTTCACTCAAATTCTTGAATCGATTTTGCTTGACAATCCTCATAAGGCTGCGGTTCTCTCGGTTGGTTGTGCATCTTTTTCTTCCACACTTTTTCCTTCCACTCAACTTTCTGTTAACATGCTTGGATACAGCACTCTGTGAACAGCCAGCTTCTTTGGCAATGAATGTTTGTGGCTTACCTAGTGAACCAAACTGAGAGACCATTTTGAAGGCTCAGGAAACCTTTGCAGGTGTTTTGAGTTGATTAGCTGATTGGCATGTCACCATATTCTAATTTGTTGAGATAGTGAATTGGTGGGTTTTTGTTAAATGTGAGCCAAAATCATCACAATTAAAAGAACCAAAGACTTAAACTACTTCAGTCTGTGGCATTGAATTTATTTAATACACGAGTTTCACAATTTGAGTTGAATTACTGAAATAAATGAACTTTTCCACGACATTCTAATTTATTGAGATGCACCTGTGTATCATTTATTTAATCTTTTTTACTGAACAATTCATCAATACATTTTAAGTTGATCATCAGTTCGTCTGTTCTTGAAGAATATATAAAACATCTATAAAAAATATAAATTATTTGCATTTTATATGAATTGTAAACATTTGCATGATTTTAAATGTATTTATTTATTAGAATGAATTTATTTCCATTTGATACAGAAGATGGAATAAATATTTATGCTCATTTTAGTATAATATAATATTTGTTGTATAGTACAATAAAATAAATATATACTTGTTTTAGAATCAATAAATAAAATTAATTATGTAAAATATATTTATGTACATTTTATTTTGTATGTAATTTTATATATATATATATATATATAATTTAATAATAATAAAATATATGTGTTTAGATGAAGCTGAGGTGTAAGAGGTGTGATCGTGATGTGATTATTTTTGGGAATGTTGATGGACAGATCCAGGGAAACCCCATGGTGTGTCAGACAGCAGCTGAGCTTTTATCCAACCTGGTTTCCTCCACGTACACCAAGATCATCACGGTGAATCAGCCTGGCATCGGTCGCTTCCTGCTGCAGGACGATGAGGGGAGGAGCATCCTGGGAGAGATGACCGCCAAGTTCCAGGTCTACATCAATCTGGAGAGGGTGCACTGGGAGCCCCTGGAGGACCAGGTAACAATAAAGAGCGTACGATCCGACAAACCTGTTGCTTTCATTTATATGTGTGTGTGTGTGTGTGTGTGTGTGTGTAATGTGTAATGGAATAAAATGGTGTCTGCAGGTAATGTTAATAAATTAATTATTAATTTAGATCAATGTTGATGATTTTTTATTTTTATGAAAGGACACGCTGCGTTAAATCTTCTCACCTGATGACTCCTGTTTTGTCTTCTTCTTCTTCTTCTTCTGCTTCTTCTTCTTCCAGGACATCTTTGCGTTGGCGTGGAAAATGTCGTCGAGTCAGAACTTTGTGAGGAGCTCATCGGGTCAGGGTTTAACGGGTCAGGGTTTAACGGATCTGCAGGCTAGCGAGCTCGCGGCGACTGATAAAGACACCTCAGGTTCCTGTTTTTATTATTTTCCCATCGGTTCTTTTCTCACGTGATTCTAAAGACTTAAAGAGTACTAACCGGGTTGACGTCTCGCACGTCCTCAGCTCGTATAGAAGAGGCTAAGAAGATTTTGTCGTTGCTGGAGAGTGAGGTGGACGAGGAGGAAGTGGATCTGTACTCAGACACCTTATCCTCAGGAGAACAGGTAAATCCAGGAGCAGGTTCTCCTAGAAAAGAAAGAAACACTCGGTATCTTTACTGTCAGTGAGGTTTCAAATGTTAAAGTCAGTTTATCTTTTAAATCTTTTAAATGTAGAATGATGATGAGTCCTGATGACAAAGGAAAGATCTGGTTTGTAATTATGAGATAAAAACGAGGGTGAATGTGAGAGGAACCGGACAACAGACAACAGACAAAAGATTTCTAGATAATGAAATAGTGATATATTTTAAGTTAATGATTTATATTATAGCTCATGAGACGATGAGGTTTTGTAGATCATGAGGCAGTGAGATATTTCGATGAGATAATGAGAAGATTTCTGGATAATGAGGTTTTTCTAGATCCTTAAATGACAACATTTTTTGTTTTCCTGCAGTTATTGTGAATCGTTCATAAGACACCTGTTTGTGATTCATATAATGAGACAATGAAATAGTTTCTAGATAATGAGAAAATGAGATATTTTAGGATAAGATATTTTTTAGATAATGAGATACTTTTAGACAATGAGAGAGTTTCTAGGTAATGAGATAATTAGATATTTTTAGACAGAGATATTTTGTAGATAATGAGACATTTTTAGATAGTGAGATACTTTCTAGATAATGAGAAAATGAGATATTTTTAGATGAGATATTTTTTAGATAATGAGAAAATGTGTGTGTGTGTATCTATATATATATATATATATATATATTATAGAGAAAGAGAAATTTTTAGATGATGAAATATGTTCCTTGTTAATGAGATAATAAGGAATTTTCTAGACAGATATTTCTGGGTAATGAGATAATGAGACATAATCTCTAATTAATTAGATATTTTTGAGATACTAAAATGATAAAACTTTGTTTCTGGACTTATTCTTTGTAAGTCATCCATAAGACATAAGACATCTGTGATTTGCCTGAATCCCTCAGGGTCTTAAAGGCAGTATGTTGTTTTCTTTTAGCTGGAAACACAGGAATCGAATAAAGCTGAAAATCTGCAGGGAGACCTCATCAGTCTGGATGAAGACGCTTATCTCTCTCTGGCCATCCAGCTGTCCATGGAGGCGAGTCAGAGCCCAGATCGCCAGGCGGAAGAGGAGCTGCAGAAAGTTCTCCAACTCTCCAAAGACGAGGCAGCGTCGGTGGACGAGAGCCACATGCTGGAGAAGGTGGTGGCGGCGTCTCTGCAGGAGAACATCGAGGCGGCGAACACGGCGCAGATCGAGGTGTTTGCGTGTTACACACACGACCTGGTGCGCGTGGACATTGCTCTGGGGAAGAAGGTGGGCCTGAGGCAGTGCGAGGAGAAACTGCAGCACAAGAGCTTCAGGAAGCTGTCGGCCTTCCATCGGCGCTGCTTGGATCTCATCAAGAGGAAGCACGGCGTGGAGATCCAGATCCAGGGCACCACCGCCGTCATCTCTGGGTTTAAGGACTACGTCGCCGGAGCGCTGCCCGATCTGAACGAGCTGCTGGAGAAAGCGGCCGGCGACACCACGGACGCCGAGATCCTGAAGACCGTGCAGTGGGTGTGGCACGACAGAGAGCACTCAGCGGCGACGCCGTACCCGCCCGAGGCCATGGTGTTCATCGAGAACGCCTGGAGGATGAAACAGGACAAGCTCGACATCCTGTTCAACAACCAGCCGTATACTATCGATTTCACCAAGATGCAGGAGTTCAGCGTGTCGTCCGGACGATCCGTGCCCGTTTCACGGAAACTCGTCAGCTCTGTCGACCTTTACACCGAATTCCAAGGTCGGGTTTAGCGTTAGGAAAATTCACTGTGTTTCTTTACGTCTTCCTAACACTCAGTGCACTGGCTGTAGAGTAAAACATAATAAATATATAATACAGCTTTAAGCAGAGATCATCGGGGTCCAAGCACTTTCACCCTGTGCAGAGTTGGCCAATGGCAGCTGAGGTGGGGGTTTTTTTTTTTAAACAATGTGAAACTCCTCTGGGGAAAAAAAACAAAAAAGAAATTAACCATATTTTAGATTGAATGGACAAATAGTTGCAGGAAAGGAGCGCACCCTAGTGGCACGTTGATGTCAAATTTAATGATAATAAACATATTTTTCCAATTGAAGAAGAGGAAGCACAAAACTCAACCTGACTGGAGAACTTTGTTTTACGCTATAGCGACTTCTACTGACAAGCAAGTACCGAATTTGGTATAAATTGGTAGGCTACATCAAAATTTTATACCATATATACGTATCAAATGTGATGTCAGTACACAAAACCGTTACAGAGATATAGCCTGGCGACTCGGTAGCGCGTTACAGCCGAACGGCGTTGAATACGGCGTTGGATCGGGTTTAGTCTGAACATCATCTGACTCAAGTTTAATAAAGATTTATATCAGAAGCAGTGAGGAAAAAAAACAGTTCTGTATATCGTATGAATTATCTCAAAATCGAAGTGGGCGGAGCTTAATGTTTTTTTTTTTAGGGCTTTTTCATTTAAAAAATTTGGCAAAAGTAGAAATTTTGTCTCTGCTCTTCCTGGTGCAGGAGTTAACAATACTGTACTATAGCGCCCCCTTGAGGCCTGTTTTAGGGAAGAATCTTGTTATTACTGTATTTTCATGTTTATAAATAAATAAACCTGCACTGATGTGGGTGAAGCGGAACAACAAGCTTTTAAATCTTAAAAGATCTTAAATCTTGAAATCGGATGTGTCGTCACATGGTATAATTATCAGTATAAATAAACTGCTTAAGAAACACATTTACTGTACGTTCTCTCAGCCAGCTGCTGGTTTTCAGTCGAATGAAGGTAAAAGATCTCCGTATCTCTTTGATCTTCCAGACGATTACAGCCTGCTGTCGGACGTGCCGGACGCCGTGAGACTCCACGAAGGCTCCGAAGAATATAACCAAGTTGCTGCGGAATTCTTCAACGGCCTTTCTGACCAGAACGACGTCCAAATCGTCAAGGTGACCCGAACCGCTTTGGGACCGTACGAGTCCCCGTGAACGAGCTGTTACTATAGAAACGATAACATACTAGAACGAGCGCATCGATTGTAAACGAACCTGTGATTTGCAGCTGCGCCACCTTTTAGAAAACTAATCGACACCTTCCGACCAATCAGAATGTAGAATTCGAAGGTGGTGTGGCGTAAGTGAAGGTAACCGGCTCCTGTCGTGTATAAACCCTCGTGCAGGTGGAGAAGCTGATGAACCGGCTGCTGTTCAGTCAGTACCGGCTGAAGAAGGTCGACATGGAGCAGAAGGTCCGAGGCGAGGTGGAGCGGACGCTTTACCACGGCACCAGCGAGAGCTGCGTGAAGGAGATCTGCATCCACGGCTTCAACAGGAGCTTCTGCGGCAAAAACGGTAAGACGCCGACACACCCGGGCTCGACCTGAGATTATTTGAGTCATCTGCGTGGAGTTCACAAGTCCTCCGAGTCAGAGACGGTGGGGTTTTCAGTGAACGCAATAAACACTCACCTTTAAAGGCGAAAAATATAATCAGGGACAGAAAATACGGACTGAAGACGGAAACGGTGTCTTCATGTAACATGAAAGAATCATGATATGTGAGTGAGAAGATTTTGCGAGAGTTGAAATAAATCTAACGGGAGTCTCGTATATCACCAATATATTAGTGTGTGAATAGTGCACTGGTTTAATTTAACAAAATGGCTTCCACACTCATTATTCAGCAGCACATAGAATAGCACTTGATCCAGCGCAAATACTGTTTGTTTTATATCGAGCTCCGACAGTTACTCAGTCCGTACAGGATTGTTTTTTTTTTTTTGTGATCGTCGTTGCGGCCAAAAAACGAATCGGTGAAATCGCTTGTTTATTGTAATTGTTTGCTGGTAAAGCGCCCGGCTCTACGAAGCCACGAGACACTAAATCGAGGTCACGAGGTCAAATCGTGACGTGTGTGCGGGACGTAGGGGATTTTATCACGCCTTTGATTCACTAGTTCGTTCCGAATTAATAAAATAATGGCGACGTTTTGACGCCCCCTCTCTCTGCCGTAAACAAAACGTGCCCACGGTTTGAAGGATAATCCGAATTCACTCCTCGAGATAAGCGATGTCTCCTCCGATGTGCGGAAAAAAACAAATTAGTGCACGATATTACTCGTTAATTGATCGGTATTGAAGCGTCGGACCTTATACTGCTCCTTACTCAAGAAAAATGCACGACTCAAGTACCGAACGTAACCGAGACACGCCTCTTTTTCAGACAAACTCCGCCCACTGTGTGTAACTCCCACGTATAGCGCTTAAGTCTGTAGTTACGGTGTGAACAATTTCGGTGTGAACCCCTCACTAAGTGTAAGTGCGTGTTTAACTCTGAATACGGCACATAGTGTTACTGCACACTACATAGTGCACTTCTGTAGAGAGTAACGAGCGATTTGGGATCGAGACACACTTTCCAGGCGCTTGGTAGAGATATAAATATTCAGTTTTGTTTTTTTCCCTCTCTCCACGCAGCCACGGCGTTCGGACAAGGCGTGTACTTCGCCGTGAAATCCTCCTACTCGTTCTCCGACACCTACTCCCCCCCCAACGCCGACGGACACAAGTTCATCTTCGTAGCCAGAGTCCTGACGGGAGACTTCACCCAGGGAAAGCACGATATGAGAGCGGCGCCGCTCAGACAGGCTTCGGACATCCCGGTCCGCTACCACAGCGTCGTGGACAGCATGAGGGAGCCCAGTCTGTTCGTCATCTTCAACGACACGCAGGCGTACCCACAGTACCTCATCACCTGCCTGAAGGGGCCCGAGTGACGTGTCCACGCTTCCTTCTCGATATCGCAATGTCTGCATTATTTACACTTCTGATTCACAACAGACTTTTAAACTCTCACACACACGATTTTACACCAGTCTTGTTCATCAGCGGCCAGGAAAGACTGTGTTTTATTTGTGAAAAATGCTAATAAAATGGTTTAAAGTGTGTGTGTGTGTGTGTGTGTGTGTGTGTGTGTTTCAAACCTTTAATAATAATAATAATAATAATAATATTTTAAAACTTTGTGTAACACTTTTCATACATTAAAGTGCAGCTCAAAGAATAAAAGCAAATAAAAAAAACATTAAAACATTTTAATGGAACAAGAAAATTCACAGTACATTTTAATAATCGTTCTAAAAATATTCATAATGAAGTGACTATAAAATAAATAAGTAGTTCAGATTAAAATATTCATAAATATCAGTTGTTTATTTAATTGTATTTACTGAATAAATAAACGAATAGATTTGGGTGAAGCAAAATAAATAAATAAATAAATGCGCATAAAAGTGAAGTAGAAAGTTTAAAGTTTAAAGTGAAAGAATACCCGAACGTTTCCTGGATTAGATTAATGATTAAAAACACGTATAAAGCAATAAAGTAATAAAACAACGTGGTGTTTTCACTTTTACGGTGTATATATATATATATATATATATATATATGTATATATACATGTGACCAAATAAAACACACGTGTCCATGATAAAGCTCGTCACGTGGGTGTTTAATAAACGTCTGTGCTGACATTTTAATCACCGTGTTAATAAACACACGAAATAACCACCAGGATTTACATACTGCATTTAAATACCGCAAAACACCGTTTTCAGAAGTATTGGCACCCCCATGATCACCACTGATGTTTATTCAAGCCTCCTCCTGAGAGAATAACAGCCCCGAGTCTCGTCCCGTGATCAGTTTCTTCTCGTTTATGTTCTCAGGTTCGTGCGCGTGAAAGTTCAGCTCTGAAGATGGAGAAGGTCGTAGCGATGTGTTAACCGTGTGTTGATTTGGGTGCAGGTTTGGACTCGCTGTTTTCTTTAATGTTGTAACCTCCTGCCAGAGGCAACCGGGTTTTAGACTAATATATCAGTGCGCTTAGAATTCAGCTCAAAATCCACTTCGTGTGTCACAGCGAGTATCAGATGCTTTCCTTCATATTCAGCTCCTTCTTTTTTTTTATCACCAAAAACAGGTTTTATCATCAGGAGTCCAGACTTTTACCTTTTAAAATAAAAGTTTTTTTATTAGGAACCTGATTGCAATTAATTTTTTTTTTCTTTTAATGTATATTTAAATCTTATAGGATGTGTTTTGTGCCAAAAAATAAAATTCAAATCACCCCCACCCCCCTTCTCCATTTCTTCCACACCGCATTTCTGTTTTTATTTTTGCACTTATTTTGCAGTTCCTCAGGAAAATGAAAAGTCAAGATTATAGTTTGGATTTTATTTTTAATTTAAGACATTATTTTTCATTTCATTTTTCACTGAGGTGCCGTCTTTGCACACAGATATAGGAAATAATGAAAAGCAAGGGTTTCATTTAAATTTCCACGCTTTAATGATAATTATAGTGTGGACAGAAGGTGTATGTCTTCATATAGAGGTGTACACTAAAGTGTACTGTAGTAAAGTGTTGCAGATATAAAGGGTGTAGGGTGTGATTTGGGACTGTAGTGTGGATGTAGAGGGTGTAGGGTGTGATTTGGGACTGTAGTGCGGATGTAGAGGGTGTAGGGTGTGATTTGGGACTGTAGTACGGATGTAAAGGGTGTAGGGTGTGATTTGGGACTGTAGTGCGGATGTAGAGTGTGTAGGGTGTGATTTGGGACTGTAGTGCGGATGTAAAGGGTGTAGGGTGTGATTTGGGACTGTAGTACGGATGTAAAGGGTGTAGGGTGTGATTTGGGACTGTAGTGCGGATGTAAAGGGTGTAGGGTGTGATTTGGGACTGTAGTGCGGATGTAAAGGGTGTAGGGTGTGATTTGGGACTGTAGTGCGGATGTAGAGGGTGTAGGGTGTGATTTGGGACTGTAGTGTGGATGTAAAGGGTGTAGGGTGTGATTTGGGACTGTAGTACGGATGTAAAGGGTGTAGGGTGTGATTTGGGACTGTAGTGCGGATGTAAAGGGTGTAGGGTGTGATTTGGGACTGTAGTGTGGATGTAAAAGGTGTAGGGTGTGATTTGGGACTGTAGTGCGGATGTAAAGGGTGTAGGGTGTGATTTGGAACTGTAGTGCGGATGTAAAGGGTGTGATTTGGGACTGTAGTGCGGATGTAAAGGGTGTAGGGTGTGATTTGGGACTGTAGTGCGGATGTAAAGGGTGTAGGGTGTGATTTGGGACTGTAGTGTGCATGTAAAGGGTGTGATTTGGGACTGTAGTGTGGATGTAAAAGGTGTAGGGTGTGATTTGGGACTGTAGTGCGGATGTAAAGGGTGTAGGGTGTGATTTGGGACTGTAGTGCGTATGTAAAAGGTGTAGGGTGTGATTTGGGACTGTAGTGTGGATGTAAAAGGTGTAGGGTGTGATTTGGGACTGTAGTGCGGATGTAAAGGGTGTAGGGTGTGATTTGGGACTGTAGTGCGGATGTAAAGGGTGTAGGGTGTGATTTGGAACTGTAGTGCGGATGTAAAGGGTGTGATTTGGGACTGTAGTGCGGATGTAAAGGGTGTAGGGTGTGATTTGGGACTGTAGTGTGCATGTAAAGGGTGTGATTTGGGACTGTAGTGTGGATGTAAAAGGTGTAGGGTGTGATTTGGGACTGTAGTGCGGATGTAAAGGGTGTAGGGTGTGATTTGGGACTGTAGTGCGTATGTAAAAGGTGTAGGGTGTGATTTGGGACTGTAGTGTGGATGTAAAAGGTGTAGGGTGTGATTTGGGACTGTAGTGCGGATGTAAAGGGTGTAGGGTGTGATTTGGGACTGTAGTGCGGATGTAAAAGGTGTAGGGTGTGATTTGGGACTGTAGTGCGGATGTAAAGGGTGTGATTTGGGACTGTAGTGCGGATGTAAAGGGTGTAGGGTGTGATTTGGGACTGTAGTGCGGATGTAAAGGGTGTAGGGTGTGATTTGGGACTGTAGTGCGGATGTAGAGGGTGTAGGGTGTGATTTGGGACTGTAGTGTGGATGTAAAGGGTGTAGGGTGTGATTTGGGACTGTAGTACGGATGTAAAGGGTGTAGGGTGTGATTTGGGACTGTAGTGCGGATGTAAAGGGTGTAGGGTGTGATTTGGGACTGTAGTGTGGATGTAAAAGGTGTAGGGTGTGATTTGGGACTGTAGTGCGGATGTAAAGGGTGTGATTTGGGACTGTAGTGCGGATGTAAAGGGTGTAGGGTGTGATTTGGGACTGTAGTGTGCATGTAAAGGGTGTGATTTGGAACTGTAGTGCGGATGTAAAGGGTGTAGGGTGTGATTTGGGACTGTAGTGTGCATGTAAAGGGTGTGATTTGGGACTGTAGTGTGGATGTAAAAGGTGTAGGGTGTGATTTGGGACTGTAGTGCGGATGTAAAGGGTGTAGGGTGTGATTTGGGACTGTAGTGCGTATGTAAAAGGTGTAGGGTGTGATTTGGGACTGTAGTGTGGATGTAAAAGGTGTAGGGTGTGATTTGGGACTGTAGTGCGGATGTAAAGGGTGTAGGGTGTGATTTGGGACTGTAGTGCGGATGTAAAGGGTGTAGGGTGTGATTTGGAACTGTAGTGCGGATGTAAAGGGTGTGATTTGGGACTGTAGTGCGGATGTAAAGGGTGTAGGGTGTGATTTGGGACTGTAGTGTGCATGTAAAGGGTGTGATTTGGGACTGTAGTGTGGATGTAAAAGGTGTAGGGTGTGATTTGGGACTGTAGTGCGGATGTAAAGGGTGTAGGGTGTGATTTGGGACTGTAGTGTGCATGTAAAGGGTGTGATTTGGGACTGTAGTGTGGATGTAAAAGGTGTAGGGTGTGATTTGGGACTGTAGTGCGGATGTAAAGGGTGTAGGGTGTGATTTGGGACTGTAGTGCGGATGTAAAAGGTGTAGGGTGTGATTTGGGACTGTAGTGCGGATGTAAAGGGTGTGATTTGGGACTGTAGTGCGGATGTAAAGGGTGTAGGGTGTGATTTGGGACTGTAGTGCGGATGTAAAGGGTGTAGGGTGTGATTTGGGACTGTAGTGTGCATGTAAAGGGTGTGATTTGGGACTGTAGTGTGGATGTAAAAGGTGTAGGGTGTGATTTGGGACTGTAGTGCGGATGTAAAGGGTGTAGGGTGTGATCTGGGACTGTAGTGCGTATGTAAAAGGTGTAGGGTGTGATTTGGGACTGTAGTGCGGATATAAAAGGTGTAGGGTGTGATTTGGGACTGTAGTGCGGATGTAAAGGGTGTGATTTGGGACTGTAGTGTGGATGTAAAGGGTGTAGGGTGTGATTTGGGACTGTAGTGTGCATGTAAAGGGTGTGATTTGGAACTGTAGTGCGGATGTAAAGGGTGTAGGGTGTGATTTGGGACTGTAGTGCGGATGTAAAAGGTGTAGGGTGTGATTTGGGACTGTAGTGCGGATGTAAAGGGTGTGATTTGGGACTGTAGTGCGGATGTAAAGGGTGTGATTTGGGACTGTAGTGTGGATGTAAAAGGTGTAGGGTGTGATTTGGGACTGTAGTGCGGATGTAAAGGGTGTAGGGTGTGATTTGGGACTGTAGTGCGGATGTAAAAGGTGTAGGGTGTGATTTGGGACTGTAGTGCGGATGTAAAGGGTGTGATTTGGGACTGTAGTGCGGATGTAAAGGGTGTAGGGTGTGATTTGGGACTGTAGTGCGGATGTAAAGGGTGTAGGGTGTGATTTGGGACTGTAGTGTGCATGTAAAGGGTGTGATTTGGGACTGTAGTGTGGATGTAAAAGGTGTAGGGTGTGATTTGGGACTGTAGTGCGTATGTAAAAGGTGTAGGGTGTGATTTGGGACTGTAGTGCGGATATAAAAGGTGTAGGGTGTGATTTGGGACTGTAGTGCGGATGTAAAGGGTGTGATTTGGGACTGTAGTGCGGATGTAAAGGGTGTAGGGTGTGATTTGGGACTGTAGTGTGCATGTAAAGGGTGTGATTTGGAACTGTAGTGCGGATGTAAAGGGTGTAGGGTGTGATTTGGGACTGTAGTGTGCATGTAAAGGGTGTGATTTGGGACTGTAGTGCGTATGTAAAAGGTGTAGGGTGTGATTTGGGACTGTAGTGCGGATATAAAAGGTGTAGGGTGTGATTTGGGACTGTAGTGCGGATGTAAAGGGTGTGATTTGGGACTGTAGTGCGGATGTAAAGGGTGTAGGGTGTGATTTGGGACTGTAGTGTGCATGTAAAGGGTGTGATTTGGAACTGTAGTGCGGATGTAAAGGGTGTAGGGTGTGATTTGGGACTGTAGTGCGGATGTAAAAGGTGTAGGGTGTGATTTGGGACTGTAGTGCGGATGTAAAGGGTGTGATTTGGGACTGTAGTGCGGATGTAAAGGGTGTAGGGTGTGATTTGGGACTGTAGTGTGCATGTAAAGGGTGTAGGGTGTGATTTGGGACTGTAGTGTGGATGTAAAGGGTGTAGGGTGTGATTTGGGACTGTAGTGCGGATGTAAAGGGTGTGATTTGGGACTGTAGTGCGGATGTAAAGGGTGTAGGGTGTGATTTGGGACTGTAGTGCGGATGTAAAGGGTGTAGGGTGTGATTTGGGACTGTAGTGCAGATGTAAAGGGTGTGATTTGGGACTGTAGTGCGGATGTAAAGGGTGTGATTTGGGACTGTAGTGTGGATGTAAAGGGTGTAGGGTGTGATTTGGGACTGTAGTGCAGATGTAAAGGGTGTAGGGTGTGATTTGGGACTGTAGTGCGGATGTAGAGGGTGTAGGGTGTGATTTGGGACTGTAGTGCGGATGTAAAGGGTGTAGGGTGTGATTTGGGACTGTAGTGCGGATGTAAAGGGTGTAGGGTGTGATTTGGGACTGTAGTGCGGATGTAAAGGGTGTAGGGTGTGATTTGGGACTGTAGTACGGATGTAGAGGGTGTAGGGTGTGAATTATAGAGATTTATATAGTGATTCCTATAGAGGTGTACACTAAAGTGTACTTTATTAAAGTGTAATACGTTTGACACATTTTTAACAGAAAATTCTCGTACTTAAAAAAGCAGGATGTGTGTTAGAAAACGGGTTTTCTTATTCTTATTATTTTATTGTTGTCGTTGTTGTTGTCGTTGTTGTTGTTGTTTTAAAAATATTTCTGAAGCCCTCGGAACTGTGTGTATTGAGCTCTCATTTGACTCCGGACCTGTATCGGCGCTGTACCGTAACCGCAAGGAATTCTGGGATGTGTGATGAATGGACCAGGCAACAATATTGGTGTTAGCTAGCTAACCGGGCTAGCGCTTTATTTTTTATTTTTGGTAATTAACTACTGGATAATTTTATGAGAAAAGATTAAAATATTAATCGTATGAAAGTGGACATGTTTGTAAAGCGGAGTGAGAGAAGTAAAATGCGAATTATTAGGAATATTAACAATAAAACATCCCGTTAGCATGTCTGCGAGTTAGCCGTTGGATAGCATCAAATAGAACATTATTATTATTATTATTATTATTATTATTATTATTATTATTATTATTATTATTCACAGGTTGAGTAGCTCATGTCCTGAATTAAAAAAAAAAAAATCAAACTAAACTTTTACACAATTTATATACAGGCGGTAAAATGTGTGTTAAAGTTTTGGATTAATGAGCTAATGAATAAATATTAAACTCCTCATTTTAACTAAATCATAAACACTGAAGGACTAAACATTAATACGGTTTTCCTCGAGATTTTTATTAACAAAACTACAGTGTTAAATATTTTACATCCGTTTAATACTAATATAAGGCATAACTACCCACTGGCTTTGTCTCAAATGGCACTAAGTGGACATAGTGTGCACTACATAGGGTGCGAGCTGTTTTTTCATTGCCTGAGTAGTGCCCTTCATTATAGAGCAGACGGCTGAATCCTAAACGGCTTGTTATTGGACATCATGGGCTGCTTAGTCCATTATTTTACACTATATCTAGTGCACTTGTGTGTTGATGGAGAAGTACAGAGAGGGTCAGAAAGAGCTGCATTGTGTCTTTGTAGATTTAGAGAAAGCGTATGACAGGGTGCCAAGAGAGGAGCTGTGGTATTGTATGAGGAGGTCTGGAGTGGCAGAGAAGTATGTTAGAGTGGTGCAGGATATGTATGAGAGCAGTAGGACAATGGTAAGGAGTGCGGTAGGTGTGACAGAGGAGTTCACGGTGAAGGTGGGACTGCATCAAGGATCGGCTCTGAGCCCCTTCTTGTTTGCGGTGGTGATGGACAGGCTGACAGATGAGGTCAGACAGGAATCTCCATGGACTACGATGTTTGTGGATGACATCGTGATCTGTAGTGAGACCAGCGATGTTGTATGGTTTGGAGACAGTTGCACTGAGGAAAAGACAGGAGGAAGAGTTAGAGGTAGCAGAGCTGAAGATGTTGAGGTTCTCTTTGGGAGTGACGAGGACGGATAGGATCAGGAATGAGTACGTCAGGGGGACAGCACATGTGAGATGTTTTGGAGACAAAGTTAGAGAGGCCAGGTTGAGATGGTTTGGACATGTTCAGAGGAGGGAGAGTGAATATATCGGTAAAAGGATGCTGAGGTTAGAGCTGCCAGGCAGGAGGCCGAGAGGAAGACCAAAGAGGAGGTTTATGGATGTAGTGAAGGAGGACATGAAGGTAGTCGGTCTGAGAGAAGAGGATGCAGGGGATAGGGCTAGATGGAGGCAGATGATTCGCTGTGGGGACCCCTGAAGGGAACAGCCGAAAGGAAAAGAAGATATCTAGTGCACTTGTGTAGGGAGTAATAAGTAATAAACTCCATAATGACTTGTTATTGGACATCTACCCTACATAGGGTGCATTTTCATTGTGGCTTAGAGACAGGATTAGTATTTAAAATATATATTTTTGGGTGTTTGGTGTACTGAAACCTAAATGCCTCTGTCGTGTTAAAGGTACAGAAGATTTTATTACACACTATGTAGTGCACTGATATAAAGAATGACAAGAGATTTGGACTGAGCCATATTCTCCAGGCACTTAGCTAAACTGCTGTAGTAGTGCACTCCTGTAGTGCGGATGGAAAGGGTGTAGGGTGTGATTTGGGACTGTAGTGCGGATGTAAAGGGTGTAGGGTGTGATTTGGGACTGTAGTGCGGATGGAAAGGGTGTAGGGTGTGATTTGGGACTGTAGTGCGGATGTAAAGGGTGTAGGGTGTGATTTGGGACTGTAGTGCGGATGTAAAGGGTGTGATTTGGGACTGTAGTGCGGATGTAAAGGGTGTGATTTGGGACTGTAGTGTGCATGTAAAGGGTGTGATTTGGGACTGATCCCGGTGTTCCTCGCTCTTCCAGGTTGTGATCCGGCCGAGTCGTCAGGATGTACGCGGTGTTCCGTCAGGCTCATCACCCCACCGCCGTGGAGTTCTCCGTCTACTGTAACTTCATCTCGAGTGAGGAGAAGAACCTGGTGGTGGCAGGAACGTCGCAGCTCTACGTCTACAGGATCATCCACGATTACGAGGTTCTCCGTCACACATCATCACAATAATCATAATATTATTATTATTATTATTATTATTATTATTATTATTATTAGCAGAAGCAGTGAGTGTATGAATGCGTGTGTAAGAGAAATTGTTGTTTCCTGTTTCAGAGCTCTACCAAATCCGATAAACCATCAGGTAAGGAACTTTTCTTATCCTCTCGCACACCTGTATACACCTTTATCTCTGTGTTAATGATGCTGATGATGTAACGACGTTTCAGACGGTAAGACCCGGAAGGAGAAGTTGGAGCAGGTGGCGTCTTTCTCTCTCTTCGGTAACGTGATGTCGATGGCCAGCGTGCAGCTCGTGGGGACGAACAGAGACGCCTTACTGCTCAGCTTTAAAGACGCCAAGGTGCTGATAAAACACAGCCTGCTAAACAGCCGTGTGGTCACAGTGTAAGTGTGTGTGTGTAATATAGTGTGTGTGTGTGTGTGTGTCCTGACAGCTGTCAGTGGTGGAGTACGACCCGGGGACACACGACCTCAAGACCCTCTCGCTGCACTTCTTTGAGGAGCCGGAGCTTCGGGTGAGTTCGGGGTTTTAACGCAGTTTTTCGAAGCATTGAATCATTTCTTGATGAATCAGAATCAAATTGATTCATTGGCAAATTCCTACATTTCTCTATGAATCAGTTTGATTCTGATTCTTTAGGAAATGATTCAGTACTATGATAAATCTTACATTTCACCACAAATCAACTTGATTCTGATTCTTTAGGAAATGATTCACCGATTCAAGAAATCTCTCATATCACTATGAATCGATTTGACTGTTACTCTTTAGGAAATGATTCTATGCTTCGGCAATTCCTACAAGAGTAACCGTCGAATCGATTTCAGAGTGAAATGCAAGATCTCGCAAAGCATTGGATCATTTTGTCAAGAATCACCAGTCAAATCGATTCATGGAGAAATGCAAGCTTTCTGGAAGCATTGAATCATTTCCTAAAGAATCGGAATCCAGTTGATTCATAATGATATGTAAGATTTCTTGAATCGGGAATCATTTCCTGAAGAATCAGAATCAAATTGATTCATGGAGAAATGTACGATTTCTCGAAGCATAGAATCATTTCCTGAGGAATCAGAATCAAATTGATTCATGGAGAAATGTACGATTTCTCGAAGCATAGAATCATTTCCTGAGGAATCAGAATCAAATCGATTCGTAGTGAATCGGAGTTTTTTTTTTTGTTTTTACAGGATGGTTTTGTGCAGAACGTACACATCCCCATCGTGCGCGTGGATCCGGAGAACCGCTGTGCGGTGATGCTGGTGTACGGCACGCAGCTCGTCGTTCTGCCCTTCAGGAAGGACACGCTGACCGACGAGCAGGAGGGGATCGTTGGAGAAGGGTACAGTTTCTATTTAAGACCACACTCTCGGTATCGGTCCACTGTGGGCGTGTCCCAAACCACACTCAGTATCTCTCATCTCTCCTGTAGGCAGAAGTCCAGTTTTCTCCCCAGCTACATCATTGACGTGCGCGAGCTCGATGAGAAGCTCCTGAACATCATCGATATGAAATTCCTGCACGGTTACTACGAGCCGACGCTTCTGATCCTGTACGAGCCCAACCAGACGTGGCCTGGGTATGAACTACTATGGTCTTCGGGAATCCATGAGTGTTTCTTACTACGGTTCATTTGAAAGTGGAGTGGGCGGGGCTAATCTGTGCTATTATTAATCCGACTGATGATCTGGGTCTTGCTGTGGTTGCATTATAATTTAGGCGCGTTGCCGTGCGTCAGGACACGTGCAGCATCGTGGCTATCTCTCTGAACATCATGCAGAAGGTCCACCCCGTCATCTGGTCCCTCAGTAACCTGCCCTTCGACTGCACACAGGTCATGGCTGTGCCCAAACCCATAGGTCAGAGTCACACACACACACACACACACACACACACACAGTTTATACTCATGATTTGCACACGCAGTCAATCAGTGAAGCACTGAAACGTATTTTCCTAAAGAATCATAACAGAATCGACTCCTAACCAGATTAGAAATATTAGAGTTCTGTAAAGGATCCGAATCATCATCATATCGCAGCACAACATTTTGAGATGAAACGGTTGTGTCCTAAAGCATCCTAACCGAATCAGATTAAATGGAGGTGACATTTGAGATTTCTTGATGCAATAAACGCTTTACTAAAGAATCAGAATCGCAGTGAATCAAATTGAAGTGAATCCTGAGGTTTTTGTGATTAAAGTAATTGTTTCCTGAGTGTTAAAACTGAATCGGTTCAAAATCACTTTGATCGAAATGAGGTTTCTCGATGCAGCGAGTCGTTTTCTAAGGAATCGTAATGAATCGAATGAGAGAGAAATTTGAAATTACTTGAAGCATTGAATTGTTCAGGGAATCGACTCCTGTGTTAAAAAAAATCCAGATCCAGGCCACTTGTATGCATATATATATATATATAGTGTGTGTGTGTGTGTGTTAATGACTGTGTGTGTGTTGCGGCGTCTCCGTGTCCTAGGTGGCGTGGTGGTGTTTGCCGTGAACTCGTTGCTGTACCTGAATCAGAGCGTCCCGCCTTTCGGGGTGTCACTCAACAGCCAGACCAATGGGACGACGGCGTTCCCTCTCCGTAAGCTTCCTCTAAACTCTGATTGGCTTTTATTCTCCTAATATGATATATCTTGATCAATAAAATCACTTTTTAATGAGGAATAATAGAAAATAATAAGAATATGAAGGCATGATGCGTCTTAAATGAGGCGTGACGATAATAAATGCGTTGTCATTTAACTAATTAATAAATTGACTGTTATCTCTGTAGTAATGGACTGTGATGGGTTGGTTGTGTTTTTTCTTAGAGGATGGAATGATGGTCTTTTAAATAAGGAATAATATATTAGTACATATATATTAATATAGATAAGTAAATAACAAGTAAATAACAAGTAAGGGATATTAATAAGTAAATAATTGATAATATCCATTGAATAAGGTAAAGCAGTAAGTTACTCGTGTGTGTGTGTGTGTGTGTGTGTCTCAGGTGTTCAGGAGGAGGTGAAGCTCACTCTGGACTGCTCTCAGGCCGCCTTCATCACCTCTGATAAGATGGTCATCTCTCTGAAAGGAGGAGAAATGTGCGTTTCAGGAGGAACAGAGTCTCTCAGGCTCTCATCAACACACTCACACACACACACACACACACTCTCTCTATTCCTGTGTGTGATTAATAAGTTCATTAATAGAGTGTAGAGTTTTAACTGTGTGTGTGTGTGTGTGTGTGTGTGTGTGTGTGTGTGTAGTTACGTCTTGACGCTGATAACAGACGGTATGAGAAGCGTGAGAGCGTTCCACTTCGACAAGGCAGCCGCCAGCGTCCTCACCACCTGTGTGAGTCACGCACGCAAAGCATGATGGGAAATCAGAACTTCACTTACACACACCTCGTCACACCACGAACGTCACTATACATCATATAACGGGTTGTTCTTGTGCAGATGGTGACGATGGAGCCGGGGTTCCTGTTCCTGGGTTCTAGATTGGGGAACTCTCTGCTGCTGAGGTACACCGAGAAACTGCAGGAGAACACCTCGGACGACGGGAAAGAGAAGGAGCGAGACAAGGAGAAGGACAAACAGGTCATTCATCAATTTTAATTACTGTACACGGTACACTGTGGGCGTGTCCCAAACCACACTCACCATTCACTATATAGGCAACATAAACACCATCATCAGTCCACTGTGGGCGTGTCCCAAACAACACGCCCTAGTCACCATTCACTACATAGGCAACATAACCACCATCATCAGTCCACTGTGGGCGTGTCCCAAACCACACACCCTAGTCACCATTCACTATATAGGCAACATAAACACCATCAACAGTCCACTGTGGGTGTGTCCCAAACCACACACCCTAGTCACCATTCACTATATAGGCAACATAAACACCATCATCAGTCCACTGTGGGCGTGTCCCAAACCACACACCCTAGTCACCATTCACTATATAGGCAACATAAACACCATCAACAGTCCACTGTGGGCGTGTCCCAAACCACACGCCCTAGTCACCATTCACTATATAGGCAACATAAACACCATCAACAGTCCACTGTGGGTGTGTCCCAAACCGCACGCCCTATTCCCTACTTACTACATTGACCACATAAACACCATCAGTCCACTGTGGGTGTGTCCCAAACCACACACCCTATTCGCTACTTACTACATAGGCCACATAAACACCATCATCACTCCACTGTGGCTGTGTCCCCAACCCCACCCCCTATTCACTGCTTACTACATAGGCCACATAAACACCAATATCACTCCACTGTGGGCGTGTCCCAAACCACCTGGATGTTCACTTGTTGACTTTCTCCTATGTTTTTGATTTGCAGGAAGAACCGCCGAATAAAAAGAAGCGCATGGACTCGAACAGTAATTGGACAGGTGTGTGTGTGTGTGTGTGTGTGTGTGTGAGAGAGAGAGAGAGAGAGAGAGAGAGAGATTAATTTCATTTTGCTTTGCTGTTGGACTTTGTGTGAATAGTTTATATATCTATCTAGTCACACCTGTGTGTGTGTGTGTAGCAGGAAAGACCTCCATGTTGGATGAACTGGATGAGATCGAGGTTTATGGGAGTGAAGCTCAGTCAGGCACTCAGCTGGCCACCTACTCCTTCGAGGTGAGAGTTTACAACACACACACACACACATACACACACACACAGTGTGATTCTAAAAACAAAACACACACCATACTCCTAAACCGATCATGTGACATCATGGCTAGCTTTTCTTTGACACTTTTTCGGGTCGATGTTGTTCTCAGCATGAACACTGGCTCTCCTGACCTGTAGTTACCTCAGTGTGGTGTTGGTGTGATACAGTGGTTGGTACAGTTGTTGGTACAGTTGTTGGTACAGTGGTTGTGTATTGTGTGTGTGCTGCAGGTGTGTGACAGCATCCTGAACATCGGGCCGTGTGTGAACGCGTCGATGGGAGAACCGGCCTTCCTTTCCGAAGAGGTGAACCTGGTGGTGGTTTAGGACGTACAGCATAATAATAATAATAATAATAATAATAATAATAATAGTATCAGAACAACACATTTCTGATAAACGAGTGTTTAAAAGGAGTGTCCTCCTTCAGTTCCAGAGTAACCCCGAGCCTGACCTGGAGGTGGTGGTGTGCTCCGGATACGGAAAAAATGGCGCCCTGTCGGTCCTGCAGGTAATAAACCTTTAACCTTCATTCACGCTCGAGAAGAGCCTCAGGTCTCTCTCCTTAGCCATGGCGACTGGTTACTATGGAAACTGTTGTTATTTCTGTTAAGCTTTCTGGATTTTTGTTGTTTTATTGTAAATCTAATCCTGCTGTTTTCTTTCTTTTCTCTCCAGAGGAGCATCAGACCCCAAGTGGTCACGACCTTTGAACTCCCCGGGTGTCAGGATATGTGGACCGTTATCTCTAATGAGGAGAAACCTGAGCAGGTGAGGTGGGCGTGTGGAGAAGAGTATAATCATAATTAAATAGTGTCACACATTAGTATGAATCCAGCAGCTCCTTCACAACAACGTCTCGGGAAGTGTTCAGTGGTCCGTCTCCACCCGCTGAGTCTTGCATACCACGTAGTGTTTATTAGATTATTATTAGTGTGCGATTTGGGACGTTGCTAATGAGCGTGTTGCTAATTTGACTAGCACTCTTTCAGTCATCTCATGATCATATTTTTTTCACTTTGCCATTTCAAGCAGTTTTCCCCCCAACTTTCATTTACTGACTCTCCCGTTTGTCCTGTCAGCCTCCAGCGGAGGGCGAGAGAGAGACCCAGGAGGACGCGGAGAAACAGGAGATCGCTGTGGAAGATGAGAAAAACAAACATGGCTTCCTGATCCTCAGCAGAGAAGACTCCACCATGGTAGGAAATTACGACTTGGATTATTTGTGCCACATGCTTTTAGGTCTTTACCTGTGTAGCAGGAGCTCGTCACACAGACTGTGTGAAGTAAAGTGTGTGTGTGTGTGTGTGTGTGTGTGTGTGTGTGTTCAGATCCTGCAGACGGGGCAGGAGATCATGGAGCTGGACACGAGTGGATTTGCCACTCAGGGCCCCACCCTCTACGCTGGCAACATTGGAGACAATAAATACATCATCCAGGTGTCTCCCATGGGCATCCGACTGCTGGAGGGAGGTGAGACCGAGCGTGATGTAACAGTGTAACAGGACGTGGTGCAACAGTGTTAAAGAATGCAACAAAACATTGTAAAAGAAAGAGAAGTTACAGTGTAGAGGAATGTGACGTTAACATGTATTAGAAAAAAAAAAAAAAGTGTAAAAGAACATAACGTGACATAACGATGTGAAAATGCGACGATTGCATGCGACGTGACAACGTAACAGACGTAACAACAGAATGTGATGTTACAATTGTCGGAAACTCAGACGAGAAGACCAGGAGACTCGGGTAAAGCTTCAGCAGGATTCTTTATTGTAGATCATCGGTCTGCAGGTCAGAACATGCTGTCTCGCGCTGCAGTCATCAAGTCTAAAGCAATGAGCTATACATTGTAGTTTTATATACATTTTAGGGGGCAGTGCTTAGCGGTGGAGACGAAACACTCATGTGACGACCTTAAACAATGTATGCAAAGGAAGTAACCGGTTATAGGAGCCTGCCCCGGGCTCTGAAGTTTCACCAGTCCTAATCCAATCAGCACGACTATATAACTCGGACAACTTCATTATCATAGTCATAAAGAAAAGTTTACACCTAGAGCATTGCATTTACACTTAACTCACGTATTGATGATCATGAACAATGGCCACCAGTTCAAAGAATGGGACAGGGGCACGAAGAGCCATGACAGACAAAAGGTGATGGCCTTAGTTACCATGATTTTAAATTTGTATTCCCACACAATGTAAAAAAAAAAAAACAAAACAACGTAACAGAATGTGACATAACAATGTAAAAAAAAATCATGATGTAACAGAATGTGACATAACGTGAAAGAACGTGATGTAACAATGTAACAGATTGCGACGTAACAATAACAATGCGATTTAGCAATGTGAAAGAATGCGAAGAAAAAGAACATGTAACAATTTAAAAGAATGCTATGTAACAACGTAAAAAAAACTTAACGACGTAAAGAATGCAACATAACGTAAAAAGAACATGTAACAATGTAACGGAATGCGACGTAACAACAGAATGCGATGTAACAGTGTAAAAAAAAAATCACGATTTAACAGTGTAACAGGATGCGACGTAACGTAAAAAGAACATGATGTAACAGTGTAACAGGTCGTGAGTAAAAGGATAACAGATTGCGACGTAACAATAACAATGCGATTTAGCAATGTGAAAGAATGCGAAGAAAAAGAACGTAACAATTTAAAAGAATGCTATGTAACAACGTAAAAAAACTTAATGACGTAAAGAATGCAACATAACGTAAAAAGAACATGTAACAATGTAACAGAATGCGACGTAACAACAGAATGCGATGTAACAGTGTAAAAAAAAAATCATGATTTAACAATGTAACAGGATGCGACGTAACGTAAAAAGAACATGATGTAACTGTAACAGGTCGTGAGTAAAAGGATAACAGAATGCGATGTAACAATGTAAAAGAAAAAACTAACAATGTAACGGAATGCGACGTAACAACAGAATGCGATGTAACGATGTAAAAGACGCAACAGTGTAACAATGCGATTTAACGACGTTGTAACAGAATGCGACATAACGTAAAAAGAAGATGATGTAACAGTGTAACAGAGAGAGATTTAATAATGTGTGCGGCATAACGTAAGAACAACATGTAACAGTGTAAAGAATGCAACGTTAGTATGTAACGGTATGTGACGCAACAGTGTAAAAAAAAAACATGATGCAACAATGTAAACAAATATTGTGTAATATGCAAAGCTATGGAACTTTCACATTATGTAAGATTTCATCACACACACACACACACACACACACACACACTGTGAGCGTAACTCTGTGCACACACTCCACACTCTTGTCTCTCTGCAGTGACGCAGCTTCACTTCATCCCCGTGGATCTGGGATCTCCCATAATCCACTGCTCCGTGGCCGACCCCTACGTAGTGATCATGACGGCTGAGGGGGTCGTCTCCATGTTCGTCCTGAAGAGCGACTCGTACATGGGAAAGACTCACCGCCTCGCCCTACACAAACCACACCTCCACACGGTGCGCCTGTCTCTCCTCCACCTGTCTGTCTATCTGTCTGACAATCATTCCCTGCCCGTGTCTTTTTGTTCTTCCTAAAGCCCAGATAAAACCGTTAAAGTTGTAAATCAGTAAAATAAATATTTTAATATTTAAAAAATAAATTACATAATTGGGGAATACTGGGAACAAAACAGGAAAGTAACAGTAAAAATATTAGGAAGGCATGTAGCATAAAAACAGATTTTTACTTCAGATTTGTCTGACTTTGAAAAGATTGTTAAAGAATAATTTATTTTAATTCGTTCTCCATCACTGCTTTGCCTACGTTGGGCTGTGTGTTTGTCTGCGTGTGCAGCAGTCACGTGTGATCACGCTGTGTGCGTACCGCGACGTGAGCGGCATGTTCACCATCGAAAACAAAGTGGCGTTCTTAAACAGAGAGGAAACGGTGAGCAGGAGCCAATCGGAGTCCGAGACGCTCATCCACGACCTCGGGTAAACACCAGCCGTCCTTCAGCGGTCCTTCGTGATGATGATGATGATGATGATGATGATGATGATGATTGAATTTCTGTCATGTACTGATTTAGGTTAAAATTCTGAAAGCTGTTTTCTATCAGAGAAAAAAGTGACTTTTTTCTGTTCACTAGACATGTGAGGTGTTGTTTGTGTACTGCTGTGTTCTTTAGTTATTACTTTCTTCTTCTACTATCTAACGTGTGTGTGTGTGTGTGTGTGTGTGTGTGTGTGTTCAGTACTACAGTGGACGATGAGGAGGAGATGCTGTATGGAGACTCAAACCCTCTGATGAGCCCCGGTAAAGACGAGTTCAGTCGCTCCTCAGCTCCGTTTCACTCCGAGTGCCCTGGAGCTCAGAGCAAACACGACCCCACACACTGGTGTATGGTGGTGCGCGAGAACGGCGTCATGGAGGTCACAATGCTCACTGATTATCATTATTATTATTATTATTATTATTATTATTATTATTATTATTATAATTATTTAATTATTGTTGCCATTTTTAACTTTGCATCAGTTTTAAAGTTAGTGTTGAAGCTGTTCATTACACTCACATCCACTCAACTGTATCTCAACCATTTAATATATTATTTATTTATTTATTTATGTATTATTATTTGTTTTAATTTGCTGCATTAATAACATTTTAAAATGATAGAAATATAACATAATATAATAATAACAATGTTACACTAAAAAATTAATTTACACTAAAATAAATTAATAATTCACTATTATACTATGGGTATGTAGTAAAGTAATATTTTTATTTCAATTATTTACATAATGTTGTATACGAAATATAGAAAGTAAATTATTATAATTAGGTGTACATTAATTAATATTCATGAATTAAGCCTGTATTCTAAAATATTTATTAAATACAGTTTAATAAGGTGACTACACTTATTAACAATGATTATTGAAAGTTAATATTTAAATTGATTAAAGGAAGTTAATTGTATTTAATTTCCCCTCCACGTCTCCTCAGATCTATCAGCTGCCTGACTGGAGGTTGGTGTTCCTGGTGAAGAACTTCCCCGTTGGTCAGCGCGTGCTGGTGGACAGCTCAGCCGGCCAATCAGCCGCTCAGGGCGAGACCAAGAAGGAGGAAGTGACACGTCAGGGTGAGATCCCGTTAGTTAAAGAGGTGATGCTGGTGTCACTGGGCTACAACCAGAGCCGACCGTACCTGCTGGTGAGTGTGGAACTGTGTGTGAGTGTGTGTGTGTGTGAGTGTGTGTGTGAGTGTGAGTGTGAGTGTGTGAGTGTGAGTGTGTGTGTGTGTGTGTGTGTGAGTGTGTGTGTGTGTGAGTGTGTGTGTGTGTGTGTGTGTGTGTGAGTGTGTGTGTGTGTGAGTGTGTGTGTGAGTGTGTGTGTGAGTGTGTGTGTGAGTGTGAGTGAGTGTGTGAGTGTGAGTGAGTGTGTGAGTGTGAGTGTGTGAGTGTGAGTGTGAGTGTGTGTGTGAGTGTGTGTGTGAGTGTGTGTGTGAGTGTGTGTGTGAGTGTGTGTGTGTGAGTGTGTGTGTGTGAGTGTGTGTGTGTGTGTGTGAGTGTGAGTGTGTGTGTGAGTGTGTGTGTGAGTGTGTGTGTGAGTGTGTGTGTGTGAGTGTGTGTGTGAGTGTGTGTGTGTGTGAGTGTGTGTGTGTGTGTGTGTGTGTGTGTGTGTGTGTGTGTGAGTGTGTGTGTGAGTGTGTGTGTGAGTGTGTGTGTGAGTGTGTGTGTGAGTGTGAGTGTGTGTGTGAGTGTGAGTGTGAGTGTGAGTGAGTGTGAGTGAGTGTGAGTGTGTGTGAGTGTGTGTTTTTGTACTGTAAACCACACCCCCTCTACCTCAGCACCCATAATACATTGTTCTTACATCTCTCTTTTTTTTCTTTCTCCCTCTCCCTCCCGCCCTCTCTCTCTCTCTCTCTCTCTCCCTCTCCCTCCCTCTCTCTCTCTCTCACCTTCTCTCCCTCTCTCTCTTCCTCTCCCTCTCCCTCCCTCTCTCTCTCTCTCACCTTCTCTCCCTCTCTCTCTTCCTCTCCCTCTCCCTCCCTCTCTCTCTCTCTCACCTTCTCTCCCTCTCTCTCTTCCTCTCCCTCTCCCTCCCTCTCTCTCTTCCTCTCCCTCCCTCTCTCTCCCTCTCCCTCCCTCTCTCTCCCTCACCCTCTCTCTCTCTCGCCCTCTCCCCCTCTCTCTCTCCCTCTCTCTCTCTCCCTCTCTCTCTCTCCCTCTCTCTCTCCCTCGCCCTCTCTCTCTCTCTCCTCTCTGCAGGCTCATGTGGATCAGGAGCTGTTGATCTATGAGGCGTTTCCGTACGATCAGCAGCAGGGACAGAGCAGCAACCTCAAAGTGCGCTTTAAGAAGGTGAGGAGCTCCACAGAGACGGAGAGAGAGACGGAGAGAGAGAGAGACAGAGAGAGAGAGAGACGGAGAGAGAGATAGACGGAGGGAGAGAGACAGAGAGAGAGAGACAGAGAGAGACAGACATAGAGAGACGGAGAGAGAGACAGAGAGAGAGAGAGACAGCGACAGAGAGAGAGACAGCGACAGAGAGAGAGACAGCGACAGAGAGAGAGACGGAGAGAGACAGAGAGAGAGAGACGGAGAGAGAGAGAGACAGAGAGAGAGAGAGAGAGAGAGAGACAGAGACGGGGAGAGAGAGAGACAGAGAGACAGAGAGAGAGAACGACAAACACTCAGCTCATCCTGCCAGGAAGTTTAATATTTATCTTTAACAAACGCATCAGATTCACACTCCATTCATTCATCACTTTCATCACGGGACCTGCTGACAGATTTCTTATTTATAAACACAGCAACACCTGGTGCTGTGTGAGGTGAAGATTCATTAATGGCTCCAGGGTAACTGATATGATCATTTTATGAAGATTAAAAATAATTGCTCCAGGTTTGTCTCGTGTGGGCGTGGCCTGTTCAAGTCAGAAATTGTAATATAAAGTTTATTATTATGATAGTAGTAGTAATAATTTATATCATATTTATATAGCAGCTCAGAATGTTTTACTAAGGAAAAAATATGCAAATAAAAACCCAGCATAAAGGAAGAAGCAGAAAATAAAAATGTAATAGAAATTCTAAAACTAAATTCCATAATAACCATTAATAACCGTAAAATTAAATAAAGCAGAGAAATTAAATAAAATATTTTATTTAAAAAAATAGACAGTAAAAATGTAATATAAAATATGTAATCTAAAAATAATTAATTCTAAACATAATAATTAAGATAA
>CM042551.1:1727500-1752500 GCA_023630585.1 Cranoglanis bouderius | reverse complement strand
AACACTATTCTCCTGTAATCAATCTCTCTCTCTCTCTCTCTCTCTCTCTCTCTCTCTCTCTCTCTCTGTAGCCACTCTGGATGGAGGGATCGGTTTGTTGTTGCCGATGCAGGAGAAAACGTACCGCAGGTTGTTGATGTTACAGAATGCACTGACCACCATGCTGCCTCACCACGCTGGGCTGAACCCTAAAGCCTTCAGGTACTCACTCACTCATTCATTCACTCACTCACTCACTAATTCACTCACTAATTCACTCACTCACTAATTCACTCACTCACTAATTCACTCACTCACTAATTCAATCACTCACTCACTCACTAATTCAATCACTCACTCACTAATTCACTCACTCACTAATTCACTCACTCACTAACTCATTTACTCGTTCACTCATTAATGTAATCGCTAATTCAATCACTCACTAATTCACTTACTCAATAACTCATTCACTCACGCACTCATAAATGTAATCACTCACTCATTCATTCACTCATTCACTCACTCATCAATGTAATCATTCACTCATTCACTCATTCACTCACTCATTCACTCACTCATTAATGCAATCACTCACTCATTTACTCACTCACTCATTCACTCATTCATTCACTCATTCACTCACTCGTTGATTTAATCACTCACTCATTTACTCACTCACTCATTCACTCACTAACTCATTTACTCACTCATTCACTCGCTCACTCATTAATGTAATCACTCGCTCACTCATTAATGTAATCACTTGCTCACTCATTAATGTAATCACTCACTCACTCATTTACTCACTCATTCATTCACCCACTCACTAATTCACTTACTCAGCCATTCACTCATTTCCTTCATCCCTTACTCATTCCACCACTCTGTCCATTCAACCTTATTCCTCCATCATCTCTCACTCATTCATTCATTTATCTACCATTCACTCGTTCTACTGTCACACTCACTCATACCTCCATCTAGGTTAGGTTACACTACTTTTGTTTGTCTTTTCCCTCCCTCCTTCTGATTAGGAGGTCACAAGCCAGTGTACTTTTTGTGCCGGTCCCAAGCCCGGATAAATAGAGAGGGTTGTGTCAGGAAGGGCATCTGACCTAAAACTTTTGCCAAATTCAATATGCGAATCACTAACATGACTTCCATACCGGATCGGTCGGGGCCCGGGTTAACAACGACCGCCATCGGTGCCGTTGACCTACAGGGCACTGGTGGAAATTGGGCTACTGTTGGTCGAAGAAGGAGAGGAGGAAGGTGTGTTAGAGGAGGAAGGCGTGTCCGTAGGCAGAGAGAGAAGAGGAAAGGCAGGAGTTTAGGACTGAAAGTAGGGACTTTGAATGTTGGTACGATGACAGGTGAAGGCAGAGAGCTGGTAGATATGATGCAGAGGAGGAAAGTCGACATTCTGTGTGTCCAGGAGACCAGGTGGAAAGGGAGCAAGGCTAGAAGCATTGGAGCAGGGTTTAAACTGTTTTATCATGGGGTGGACAGGAAGAGAAATGGAGTAGGAGTGATCCTGAAGGAGGAGTTTGTGAAGAATGTTCTGGAGGTAAAGAGAGTGTCAGATAGGTTGATGAGTCTGAAGCTGGAAATTGAAGGTGTGATGTTGAATGTTGTTAGTGCTTACGCTCCACAAGTAGGTTGTGAGCAAGAGGAGAAAGACAGATTCTGGAGCGAGCTTGAGGAAGTGATGCAGAGTGTTCCCAGAGGTGAGAGAGTGGTGATAGGGGCAGACTTTAATGGACATGTTGGTGAAGGGAATAGTGGGGATGAGGAAGTGATGGGCAGGTTTGGTCTTCAGGTAAGGAACCCAGAAGGACAGAGGTTGGTAGACTTTGCTAAAAGTATGGAGATGGCTGTGGTGAACACCTACTTTCAGAAGAGGCAGGAACACAGGGTGACATATAAGAGTGGTGGCAGGAGCACACAGGTGGACTATATCTTATGTAGACACTGTAATCTGATGGAGATTAGCGATTGCAAAGTAGTGGTAGGAGAGAGTGTAGCTAGACAACATAGGATGGTGGTGTGTAAGATGACTCTGGTGGTGAGGAAGATGAAGAGAGCAAAGGCAGAGCAGAAGACAAAGTGGTGGAAGTTGGAAAAGGAAGAGTGCTGTGTGGTTTTCAGGGAGGAGTTGAGACAGGCTTTAGGTGGTCAGGAGGTGCTTCCAGATGACTGGACTACTACAGCCAAAGTGATCAGGGAGACAGGTAGGAAGGTGCTAGGTGTTAAGAAAGTGCTAAGACAAGGAGACTTGGTGGTGGAATGAGGAAGTTCAGGAGAGTATCCAGAAGAAGAGGTTAGCTAGGAAGAAGTGGGACAGTGAGAGGACGGAGGAAAGTAGACAGGAATATAGGGAGATGCAGCGTGAGGTTAAGATAGAGGTGGCAAAGGCCAAACAGAAAGCTTATGAGGACATGTATGCAAGGTTAGATAGTAAGGAAGGTGAGAGGGATTTGTATCGGTTGGCGAGGCAGAGGGATAGAGATGGTAAGGATGTGCAGCAGGTTAGAGCGATTAAAGATAGAGATGGAAATGTGTTGACAGGTGACAGGAGGGTGAGGGAAAGATGGAAGGAGTACTTTGAGGAAGTGATGAATGAGGAAAATGACAGGGAGAGAAGAGTAGTAGAGGCAAATATTGTTGAGCAGGAAGTAGAAAGGATTAGCAAGGGTGAAGTTAGGAGAGCTTTGAAGAGGATGCAGAGAGGAAAGGCGGTTGGTCCTGATGACATACCAGTGGAGGTATGGAAGTGTCTAGGAGAGACAGCAGTAGAGTTTTTAACTAGGTTGTTCAACGAGGTCTTAGAGAGTGAGAGGATGCCTGAGAAATGGAGGAGAAGTGTTTTGGTGCCGATTTTTAAGAACAAGGGAGATGTGCAGAGTTGTGGAAACTACAGAGGTATTAAGCTGATGAGCCATACAGTGAAGTTGTGGGAAAGAGTAGTGGAAGCAAGGTTAAGGGGAGAAGTGAGCATTTGTGAGCAGCAGTATGGTTTCATGCCAAGAAGGAGCACTACAGATGCAATATTTGCTTTGAGAATGTTGATGGAGAAGTACAGAGAGGGTCAGAAAGAGCTGCATTGTGTCTTTGTAGATTTAGAGAAAGCGTATGACAGGGTGCCAAGAGAGGAGCTGTGGTATTGTATGAGGAGGTCTGGAGTGGCAGAGAAGTATGTTAGAGTGGTGCAGGATATGTATGAGAGCAGGAGGAGAGTGGTAAGGTGTGCGGTAGGTGTGACAGAGGAGTTCACGGTGAAGGTGGGACTGCATCAAGGATCGGCTCTGAGCCCCTTCTTGTTTGCGGTGGTGATGGACAGGCTGACAGATGAGGTCAGACAGGAATCTCCATGGACTATGATGTTTGCGGATGACGTCGTGATCTGTAGTGAGAGCAGGGAGCAGGTGGAGGAAACTCTAGAGAGGTGGAGGTTTGCTCTGGAGAGAAGAGGAATGAAGGTTAGTCGCAGCAAGACAGAATACATGTGTGTGAATGAGAGGGATCCAAGTGGAACAGTGAGGTTACAGGGAGAAGAGGTGAAGAAGGTGTCCTTAGGGTCAACAGTCCAGAGCAACGGGGAGTGTGGAAAAGAGGTGAAGAAGCGTGTGCAGGCAGGTTGGAATGGGTGGAGAAAAGTGTCAGGTCTGTTGTGTGATAAAAGAGTGCCAGCAAGAATGAAAGGAAAGGTGTACAGGACAGTAGTGAGACCAGCGATGTTGTATGGTTTGGAGACAGTTGCACTGAGGAAAAGACAGGAGGAAGAGTTAGAGGTAGCAGAGCTGAAGATGTTGAGGTTCTCTTTGGGAGTGACGAGGATGGATAGGATCAGGAATGAGTACATCAGGGGGACAGCACATGTGAGATGTTTTGGAGACAAAGTTAGAGAGGCCAGGTTGAGATGGTTTGGACATGTTCAGAGGAGGGAGAGTGAATATATCGGTAAAAGGATGCTGAGGTTAGAGCTGCCAGGCAGGAGGCCGAGAGGAAGACCAAAGAGGAGGTTTATGGATGTAGTGAAGGAGGACATGAAGGTAGTCGGTCTGAGAGAAGAGGATGCAGGGGATAGGGCTAGATGGAGGCAGATGATTCACTGTGGCGACCCCTGAAGGGAACAGCCGAAAGGAAAAGAAGACTCATTGTGTGTGTGTGTGTGTGTGTGTGTGTGTGTGTGTTAGGATGCTGCACACTGACCGGCGGACCCTACAGAACGCCGTGCGGAACATTCTGGATGGAGAGCTGCTGAATAAATACCTGTACCTGAGCACGATGGAGCGCAGCGAGCTGGCCAAGAAGATCGGCACCACGTCCGATATCGTGAGTTTCGCTCTCACCCCGAGTCACGCCGCTCTCCTTTACACATTTTACCTACATGTTCTAGCTTTTCTTTCCACTTTCCCTTGCAGATTTTGGAAGATCTGCTGGAGATGGACCGAGTCACGGCTCACTTCTGATTTCCTCGTTTCTCTCACACACACACACACACACACACACACACACACACACACACACACACACACACGCACGCCACAGCGTGAGGAGTGGAGGGATATCTCCAGAAAAGTGGAATGACGCAACTTTTCTATTACTCTTTGTGTTTAATCCGATTTGTGTTGATAAACGTGTTCTGTAGAATATTTTGTATGCAAAAAGAATTGAATAAAACGCTTTTCGGGATTCGGACTCAGACCTTCGATTTATGAGGTAACGCTTAAATATAGTATGTAGGGTGGGGCAGAATGTAGGAGCGCTTCTCTAGTGCACATGTTATCCCCTATCTAGGGCTCACTGGGTGTAAAAGTAGATTCAGGACACTTTTAGGTCATTTATATATATATATATATATATATTACTGTTTTGATTAGTAAATGTGTGTTTACTCATCTCTCCATCTGAGCAGGAAAAATGGAGAAACATCAGGATGAAGAGAGAGAGAGAAACGGGGTGCAGTATCGGGTTAGAGCCGTTCTGTTACCGTCTCTTTATGATATATTTATTTAATTTATTTAACATTTCTCACATTAATCTCCAGAGAACACTGGCAACACTTACAGCGTTTAGAATGATGTTATACTTTCATTTTTTTTTATTTTTGCATAAATCATAATCATTATCATAAATTTTATAATCATAATCATAAATGTACAAAAAAAGAAAAGAAAGAAACACACTTGTGCCATGAATCGTTCAAATTGCAGTCAGATTCATTACAATAAGGCAACAAAACTCATCATAATTTTAAGCAAATGGATTGAAACAGTAATTAAATAATTAATATATATATATATATATAAGGAAGCTAATACAGATTGCACAGATATCCTAAAAGGGACCTGAAATCAAACGATGTTTCACCTTCAACTGAAACTAGATTATCTGTATCTATATTTATATTGTTCATTACATTTTTGTGAAAAGTTCCTGGACAATAAAGAGTTAAAGTCTGGGAATAATCATTTCCCAGCAATAGAAAACAAAACTCTACACTTTAGTAGAGCTTTTTCTGCTAATACCACACTCAAAAATAATCAGGTTCATCAATCAAGGTCATTTACAGAGCTGTGAATAAGTATTCACCCCCCCCATTTGAACTTTTTGCCCCACATTGTGTAGTTACACGAACAGTAATGAATTGAACTGGGATTTTATGTCATGAATCCACACAAGACATCCCATAATACTAAAATAAAGGGAAAATTATTAAAAATTTAAAAAGAAAAAAAAAAGTTCTGATTGCATAAGTATTGGCACCGTGAAGCCGCGGCGGTGACCGATTACAATCAGAACTAGTCGAGAGTGGTCAATCTGTGTGATTAAAGTATTGAACAGTTGATAACTTCAAGTTAAAACTCTAACGATGATCAAACTCAAGTTCCTTTTAACACACTTCGCACTGATTGACTTTATAGTACACACTTATAGAAGTGGTATAATAAATTTAATAAATCGCACTATCCGGCGTCACCCAGATGAGGATGGGTTCCCTTTGGAGTCTGGTTCCTCTCATGGTTTCTTCCTCATGTCGTCTCGGGGAGTTTTCTTCCTCCCCACCGTCGCCTCTGGCTGCTCATTGGGGATCGATTTAAATTAAAATTTTATATCTGGACTTTCTGTGAAGCTGCTTTGTGACAACGTCCACTGTTAAAAGCGCTATACAAATAAAACTGAAACTAAAATTAAAGTGTCACGTTATCCGTCAGGTGTCAGGAACCCAGGGTTTGCTGAAAGAAGGGATTAGTCAGAGAAGAAACCGAGAGTCCAAGGGTAACTCGCAGGCATGATGCTACCACCATCATGCTTCACAGTGTGGATGGTGTTCTCAGATTGTTGGGTTTCTGACAAATAGGGAGCTTTGTACCAATGACAAAAAGTAGACCAGGTTTTCCGCACAGAATTTGAGGAGGGGTTTTTTTTGTGATTGTTGCGGCCAAAAACGGCTGATTTTCCTGCGGGTTTTTTCAAAATTTGCGGTGCAACTTGCGATGTTTTTTGTACTTTTTTTTGTGGAAAACTACTCGAATCGGCGAAATCGCAATCCACGGAATAGTTTCGCGCGCTCTTTCACACTGATGTTTGTTGGTAAATGAGACCTTTTGAATCGAATGAATTGAAGAGGGCGTCGGCTGAATGCACGTTGTGATGTCACATGACGCGTCTCGACCCGAATCTGCGGTAATTTTGAAAACATTGTGCGTTTCCTTGATTTCGTGTTCATTTCTGCGATCGTGAAATCCCGGAGGGACGGATTTATACGGCTCGTCCGGCTCCGCAGTGTGTCCAGGCTGTGTGTCGTCATGTGAACAGATTCTCTCAGCTCCTTCAGATTCCCCTTGGTGGCATCTCTGACTAATCCCCTCTTTACGCGCTCACTGATGTTCGGTGGACGGTTGTGGCACCTCTAACTATTTTTAAGATTGGGACCGTGACACTTTAACTGCACGCGGGTCACTTCTGATGATAACCGGCTGCACCAGTTAACAATTAGCTTACAGGTGGTTGGTTTATTATTATTCATAATTTAAAATGCTAACTAACATGTTAAAGATATAACGATTGGAGCACCTTATTATGGTATGCTGTTTTATTATCTAGGGTTTATTAGCGGTATATTATTGTCACACCGCCGGTCCAAACAAAGTCCTCACGGCTAAAGCACAAAATATCTGCATAGTGTTTCATTCGTTTAAAAATAAATGTGAACACCAGGAGACAGGAAGTGAAACAGAATTTTTTTTTAAAAAAGGCTCCAGTGAACAGGATGAGAGAGAACGAGAGGGAGGTGGTGAGAGTTTACACTTCTCCTGCTGTAGAGCCGAGTTATTGGAGTCTTTGGTTATTTGAGGTACTGATAAACCTCCTGGTCGAGCGAGATGAAACCGCAGTAGGACAGAAGCTGCAGCACACAGCGAGTCACACTCATCATCATCATCTCCGACCTGTAACACACACACACACACACACACACACACACATGCTTCTTTAAGAATATAGTATAAATAGCAGTAATACCACTGTATGCAAGTCTTGCACTGTATTAGATAATAAGACTCAGGTAGGGGGCGTGGCCTAAAGTCTGGGGTCTTTGATGACATCATGGACGTTTTATTTCTGTGTTTATTTCACAATTCACCTTAAAGCACATTCCAACTTCACATCCTCCCAGAAACTCCAAATCCAGCGCAACAGAGTGACCCGAAGCAGAAGCCTCGACTCGTCCGCTCTGGCTTTACCCCAACCTCGCACAGCGCTGACACACACACACACACACACACACACCTCAGAAGTTCAGCTGAATCTGAAGGAATCATTTCATCACAGATAAACTGATATTTATTTACCAGCTCTCACTTCATCACATCATCAGAGTAATTTAATCCTAACTGACGACAGTGAAAAATGTCAGGTGATTGATCCGTGTGTGTGTGTGTGTGTGTGTGGAGTGTGTAGTGTGTGTTGTTCTCACCTCTTGGCCATGAGGGCGTAGCGGTCTACAGGAGCTCCCAGAGCCACGTTGATGCTGCGCACCGTGTTGATGTTGCGGAAGACGAGCAGCATGGGCCGAGGCAGAGCCTTCAGCACGTCCATGATGCTGTCGAAGCGCTGAGCGGCCATGTTGCGCATGTACGACGTCTCCTCGCGGCTCAGGACGTTCCCCAGACCCAGCTCGCGCATGTTGATCGGCCGCTGAAGGAGCATCTCGCAGAACAGGAAGTAGTCTGATGCACACAGATAAGTCAGGTTAGAAATTCCATATTCAGAGTAATTCATTATACAGTACGCTATATAATAGAGATACAAGAGAATATTTATACCACCGGTGTGACGTATCTCGCACGCTATTGGCTGCTGTTTTAAACAGTTAAGCGCTTTGACACGCCGTCACTCTGACTTCAGAATGTTTCAAAACGAAATGCATCAACATACGGAATCAAATCACGGCTCTCCAGACATTTCATAGGGATTTTAAATCTTTTCTTTTTGTGATATTAACACACTAAATTTCTTCTTGGTTAAAATAAATTAGTCTTTTATTCGGTCCTCGGGGTGTACAAACTTTTAAACACCCACTACTAACTCGTTACACACCCATCTGAACGAAATGGGTTCTTTATATAGTAAAGGGTTCTTAGTTTCCTTAAAATACATAAAAAAGATAGATAGATAGATAAATAAATAAATAAAGGGTTCTAGTTCCTTCCTGCTAGTAAAATAACAAGTAAGGTTCTACTTAGAACCTTTAAGAGAGGGACAACCGGAGAATCCTTCAGGGTTGTGGATTTGACACCATGCTAGAACCGAACTGTAGTATTTGGAGCAGGATGATTAAATGCTCCATTCAGTGAATGTACTAATACTCAAGCTGACCTTTGACCCCGAGGTCGTTGGAGTATCTCTTCATGGCGGCTTCGTCTCGGAGGATGATGGAGCGCCACAGCTGGCACAGAGCGGCTCGGTCACTGAAACGTACCACGTATAAACACGACGTTACAGAAAAAGAAAAACCAAACAGAGCAGAGCCAAACACAGTGTGTACATTATTCATGAGCTGCTTGTGGCTTATGAATATTAATGAGCTTGTGGGCGGTTACCTTTTGCTGAGGCGTTCATACAGTCCATGATCTAAGAGAACAAGTTCTGCTTTTCTATCAGGACCTCTTCGTACCAACACTGTCTCACACACACACACACACACACACACACGATTTTTTTTTTTTGTGAGGACCAATCAAATCTTCTCATTGTCTTGTATTCCTATCATTATGGGGACATCTGGTCCTCTCACACACACACACTTCATACCGTTTCCAGGATGTGGGTCTGCGTGTATAAAGCCGGTGTAAAATATCTGTTCTGCAAAAGTCCTAATGAATTTATCTGCCGTCTGAGGAGCAGACCGAGGAACACGCGTGTTATTAATCGTAATTATAATAATAATAATAATAAAATAGAATTAAAGTGCGTGTTACTCACGTCTTTTAAACTCAGGCCCTGCCTCTTGATCTCCTCGACGTTGTTGATTTTGCAGCCTTCGCAGAACTCGGCCGTGAGGACGCGCTGGTGTTAGGAGCAGAGCTGAGGATCAGTGTGTGTCCATTTATTACACTTTATACTCATTTATAAAAAGGTATTTATATATATATATATATATATATATATATATATATTTATTTATTTATTTTGATTATTTAATATATATACTGTATATTCAATTTATATCGTGTTGAGTTCTGGATCGTGATTGGTCAGGAGGTGTTGATTAGTTTTCTATAACAGCAGCTCAGGTTCATATTGATGCGCTCGTTCTAATACGTTAGCGTTTCTATAGCAACGGCTCATTCACAGGGACTAAAAAAAAAAAACGTGCGTAATCGTTGATAAAGCGCCGAAGTCTCCTTAAAGTAAGGAGACGTTTGTCCTTATTTCAGTTGAAGAGAGAGAATGAAGAGAGGGCTGGTGAGGGAACGACTGTTTATAGCTGCTGTAACGTAAGCGACAACAGGAACTGACCAGTTTCATAACAATACTTTTACATTTGATCTCTGTACCTTGCTGGTCAGGTCCCAGAACACTTTGGGTATGACGATGAATTTAAAGTGCTTGAGCTCTTCGGCACATCGCTCCGAGTTCCTGCCCTCGTTCTCGAAATCCAGCTCCTGCGCCAACGTTTCCTTCAGGTCCTGCAAGAAGTCACATGCCGATGAGAATGCTTCTGTTCTGTTCTCATATCAGTACAGATTTGAATATAGACATATATATAGTGTGTGTGTGTGTGTGTGTGTGTGTGTGTGTGTGTGTGTTATATAAAGATAAAGGGACCCTATTGTGGTCTGCGTGTCGACTGACTGCATTTTTAAATAAAGATGTCAGCGAGGTCCTCTGCGTTCTCGCTTAAGACAAAGGTGGCACGTGTCGTAATCTCATACGGACCTTTAGGACCCAGCGGAAACCGAAGCTCGGGTGCATGAGCTTCACTACATCCAGCAGGATCTCCAACGTCCTGATGTCTCCATCGAACCGATCCCTGAGGTCTATATACTGCACCTGCACACAGAGCAACCACAAGATACAACGCTGTGCCAGGCGTTTAGGAAATCCGGGCCGTCTGACACGCTAGCACGCTAGATAGCAAGCCAGCTAGTAGCTAAGTAGCTAAGCTAAGATATGACCATCTGAGAGGAAACGGTGCTGTTACGTTTGTGTCCCTGTTGCCAGATTTGTGTATATTCCCCCAATAAACTTCACATTGCTCTCCCTTTGTGCTGCAAGTGTACACTTACGAGTCGGAAGCCGGAGATGGATGTGATGATAAGGGATGGATGACTGTATTGGAACACGACCAATCCCGGGTTATTTTCTAACACTGGCTCACCTTCACGGCCACGGGCGTCCCATCATGCAGCTCTGCTCTGTGCACTTGCGCCAAGCTAGCAGCCGCTACGGGCTTGTAGTCAAACGTCTTAAACAGTTTATCCGGTGTGGAGTTGAAGTCCTCTAGGAATAAAGCGTCTACCTGAAACACACACACACACACACACACACACACACACACACTCAATGGGGATAAAAATCATTTTCTATGCCTATTTCTAAATAATTTTGTATTATTCCCATCACCTCTTTGCAGCGGCGGTTCAGTGCTTTATCCTCCAGGACCTGCAGCGTGTGGATGTACTCCGGAGGGAGCAGGTGGTTAAACGAGCACAGGCCCTGTCCCAATTTAATGTACACTCCCCCGTTCTTCACTGCTCCCTCCACCATGCTGTCCGCCGCCCGCTGGTGACACGCAGACATGGCCGCCGTGAACTCCGGCCTTCCCTGCGGACAGAGAACCCTTGAAGCGGTTATCGGGAACACGCGCTCTCCTTACACTCCCGAACATCGTTGCTTGTTTCCTAATTTTTGGAACAGGATTAAAAGTCCACATGTGCGTTGTTAAACCCTCAGACGTACCTCATCCACGCCGCGCAGAACGACGTTGGACGTCCACCAATAATCCACTGAAATCAGAAATCCGAGATACAGAGATCTGCCAACAGAATGATGAAACGAACGAATGATTAATTAACGAGTGAATTCTATTCACAAGCAGATTTCATCCCGGATTCCTCCATCGTCCCCACACCTGCACCGCCCTCACCTGCAGAAACGTCCTGCTCCCTCCACTAATATCCTCATCATCCTCCTGTCTCTGGGGTCAGAGAGAGCGTAGTGCACGCCCACCGCCGCGGGAACGCCCACCGACACACCAATCAGCAGCTTCCTCAGAGGCCGGAGACTCCGCCCACTCCTGCAGAAACACCACATTCTGCACACTGCAACTCTGTTCACACACTATCAGTCTGTCTGTATCTGTCTGTCTGTCTATCTGTATCTGTCTGTCTGTATCTGTCTGTCTGTCTATCTGTATCTGTCTGTCTGTATCTGTCTGTCCATCTCTTTCTCGCTCTTTCTGTCCGTCCATCTATTTCTCTTTCTGTCTGTCTGTCCATCTCTTTCTCTGTCTTTCTGTCTGACCATCTCTTTCTCTTTCTGTCTGTCTGTCCATCTCTTTCTCTCTCTTTCTGTCTGTCCATCTCTTTCTCTCTCTTTCTGTCTGTCCATCTCTTTCTCTTTCTGTCTGTCTGTCCATCTCTTTCTCTCTCTTTCTGTCTGTCCATCTCTCTCTCTGTCTGTCCATCTCTTTCTCTCTCTGTCTGTCTGTCCATCTCTTTCTCTCTCTGTCTGTCTGTCTGTCCATCTCTTTCTCTGTCTGTCTGTCCATCTCTTTTTCTGTCTGTCTGTCCATCTCTTTCTCTTTGTCCATCTCTTTCTCTGTCTGTCTGTCCATCTCTTTCTCTCTCTTTCTGTCTGTCCATCTCTTTCTCTGTCTCTGTCTGTCTGTCCATCTCTTTCTCTGTCTCTGTCTGTCTGTCCATCTCTTTCTCTGTCTCTGTCTGTCTTTCCATCTCTTTCTCTGTCTCTGTCTGTCTGTCCATCTCTTTCTCTGTCTCTGTCTGTCTGTCCATCTCTTTCTCTGTCTCTGTCTGTCTGTCCATCTCTTTCTCTGTCTCTGTCTGTCTGTCCATCTCCTCATTCATCTGTCTGTTTGTCCGTATTTCCACCGGTCATTCTGGTGGTCTAAATAGTCCCACTGTCCTGTCCTTATGTCTGTCTGTCTGTCCGTCTGTCTGTCTGACTATCTAAGCCCTCCATCTATGTCTGTCCTTCTGTCCCTTCATCTATATACCTGTCTGTCCACCTTTGTCTCATTCTATCCATCAACCTGTCTCTCTCTTTGTCATCGCTCCGTCTGTCCGTCTCTCGTACCTCTGTGTGCTGAAGGATTTGTGCAGCAGCAGTTGAGTGTTTGTGGGATTGGAATATTTCTGCAGCAGAGCGAGGTGACGCCGACACACCCTTAACTGAAACACACACACACACACACACACACACACACACACACACACACACACACACACACACAACACAGTTATAACTCTGACTAAAGAAATCTTGGTTCAGGAGTTCAGGGTTGCCGTGGTAAAGCTCTCAGAGAAAAACAAGTGGATTTGTGTCCTAGAGTAACAGGAACAGTCCTGAGCATTAAAAATAGCCGGCGGGTGAAAGCTGTGTGTTTCAGCAGCGAGGCCGTGAGTCGACGTTTTCCGTATCAGGGAACAAAATGTCTCCGGGCAGGAAGTTTTATTTACACACGGGGCCTCGGTGTCAGGGTCAAGCACATCGTTCAGGATTTACTTTTCAACTGTTGATGCTATCTGACTCCGAACACGCATTACAGCCTTAACGTGCTTCTACGACACTTCAGTGGGAATAATTTCGAATTTTCACATAGTCATACATATTATTTTAATCAAACTACTGACTAATTTAATAACAAAAGCTTAACATTTCCCTTTTTTGGTTAAACTTTGGTTAAAAAAAGGCATGTATGTATAATATATGTATTATATATACATATCATTTTAATATAACACATTTAAAAATATATAATGCACTCTAATTTAACCCACCAACCTGTTGTTAATTACTTTACCTACTTTATTATATGTTTTTCTTTGTAAACAGTGAGCTGAGAATAGCCTGGACGTGTTCTAACGACCTTCGACCTCCTTTTTGCGCCATACATTGAACCTTGGTCATTCAGTGGGTTTATATACATACACATATTCATTTAGTCTGATTTATTTTCGACGTCCGTGAGACGTTAAAGTTGGAAATGAAATGCTCTCAGCTCGCAGGTTAACCAGTTATTAAGGGTTCATCTAAAAACATATATGAAGTGAATATATGATAATAAATATATACGAATATATACATTTTCTTAGTTTAGTTTCATTACCGATTAAAAAACTTTCAGTTTCCAGAAATGATAATCAGTTGAATTTTAAAGTTATATTTACTTTTAATGTAAACATAAACATCCAAAAGAGAAATAATACTGTGATGTGTATTATGATGGAAAGTACATTTCTAGAATGACACAAGTACAAAGATGAAGCACAAAAGTACAGAATAAAATGGGATATACTTTGTAAAATAATGTAATAAAAACTAATATAATAACCTAATAAATAAATAAATAAACCGATATGTGTCGATTCATGACTGTATGCTTTATAAATACGTTCTTTAACAGTGTGGAAAATTTTAAACGCATATGTAAATTATATATTAATGGCAGGTTATTATTATTATTATTATTATTATTATTATTATTATTATTTATTGTATTTACGGTGATGAGGATATAATAATATAAATCTATTATTATTCAGTCTAAAGTCTCGCACTCATGAGAGTCCACCCTTATACACTGTAATCAAGGACAGTTGAAAAAATATAAAACATAATTACAGTAAACATGAATAAACATGAATAAGTTACATAAACATGTATAAATGTGATTATGTGATGGAAGAGAAGGTGACTGTTCAGTTATTAACACTAACATTAACACTGTGCACACAGCTAGCAAGCTGAATACCGGTTACCTAGCGAGCTAAATAAACTAGCCACTAACAACTTAAACAACACAAACAACAACAACAACAACAACAAAATAATAATAATAATAAGAGTGAGATATTTACCGTCCGTAATGTTTCTGCCGCCATGTTGAGGTGAAAAAGCAGCTTTATTCCACTGCAGTGACCAAGTGATGAAAGCTAAAGTCGAGAGTATATGACAAGAACCGCTGTCGGTGTGCCATGAAATACAGTTCCGTGTAGAAAACCAGTCTCTTTGCGGAAATTGAACGGAAGTTAACCGTTTGGATAATGAGAACTGAAATTGGCGGTACACGTCCTTCTTCTTCTTCTATGGTGTTTAAAGCTACGCTATTTTATATTACCGCCGCCATCTTCACTGATAAGTGGAACATCGATAAAATAACTATTATATTATATTATATTATATTATATTATATTATATTATATTATATTATATTATATTATATTATGTGATGTTATGTTGTTATATTATATTATATTGTTATATTATATTATATTATGTGATGTTATGTTATGTTGTTATGTTATATTATATTATATTATGTTATGTTATGTTGTTATATTATATTATGTTATGTTATGTTATATTATATTATATTATGTTATATTATATTATATTGTTATATTATATTATATTATGTGATGTTATGTTATGTTGTTATGTTATATTATATTATATTATGTTATATTATATTATATTATATGTTATGTTATGTGATGTTATGTAATGTTATGTTATGTTATGTTATGTGATGTTATGTAATGTTATGTTATGTTATGTTATGTTATATTATATTATATGTTATATTATATTATATTATATTATATTATATTATGTTATATTATGTGATGTTATGTTATGTGATGTTATGTGATGTTATGTTGTTATATTGTTGTCATGTTATATGTCATGTTATATGTTGTTATAATATTATGTTATATTATGTTATGTTATATGTGTTTAATGTTTTATGTTTATATTGTGTTTAAATCCCCTTTATACCACAGCAACTTGCCAAAGATTAAAAAGATTTTAGTTTATTAAAGAACGTCATATGCATTATTCATTTATATTTACACTTTATTTTTTTGTGAAACAACTTCGCTCCTGTTGTCACTTACGTTACAGCAGCTATAAACAGTCGTTCCCTCACCAGCCTTCTCTTCATTCTCTCTCTTCAGGTTTAAACAATTGCAGCTTGTCGTGTTACCGAGAAACCGCAAAGAAGCGTAAACTCCTCTGTCCTGCTGAAGATGTCGGAAAACCTCTGACTGATACAAAGCGCTGACACTGGAGACTCCTTCCATAAATCTTAAATAAACACATCCCTCCTTACAGAAGACTTCACCGTATCAACGATTACACACTTTTTAAAAAAATCTGCCGTAGAAGTTCCTGTGAATGAGCTGTTAATATAGAAACGATAACGTATTAGAACGAGCGCATCGATATAAAACCTGTGATGTTGCAGCTGCACTGCTGTCAGAGCTGCTGTGGTAGAAAATGAATCAACACCTTCTGACCAATCACAATCCAGGATTCAGCAGCACTGTGATGTATATCTATTATATCTAGTGAACATATACTACGCACATACATTACATAAATAATATGCAGCTTAGAGAGGTGATCTGAGCTCAGGTTTGGGGTGGCAAGGCGGGTTTCAGGGGTAGCAGCTGCCACCCTGTCGCCATAACACTGCTAATAGTCTAAAATTTCGTAATATGTATGTGGATGCTAAACATATAACACTAATGCTGCTGTGGGATTCTCAGTGCAAACCTTTATGTAATCTTACCATAATTACAGGAATAGTATGGCTACCATAAATACACTAATAAATACACATATTACGTTAATGGTAAGACGTGATATATATCACATAGATTGTTTTGCAGCATAAGATATAAAATACAGACAGATTAACAAAATACACCAGTTGTATAACAATATTGTAAAATGTCTTTATTATTTAAAGAATATAAATCTACAAAGAGAACTGGATATTGAATCATCACAAACAGTCTTATAATAAAACAGTCGTATAAAACAAAATGGCTGTTATTGTATAAAATTCAGTAACGCTGTATAAAACGTATTTCCAGACTGAAATGGCTGTAGTAAAATGGCGCTACGCTACACTAAATCATTTACACAAGTCATATGAGTAATATGCGATAACATCCATACAGGTATATATGAAACGAACACAAATAAATTGTATTAAAAAAATAATCACAAGGTTTTTCTTTACTTTCTTTCTTTCTTTCTTTTTATAGTTTTTATTTTTTTTAACAGATGTATGCCGTGATTATGATGAATGTAAAAGCGATATTTGGGAAATGATGGATTGCACTTTTGTTTTTAATGGCTATAAGATATTATTAATGAAATAAACTCATGTAGCACCGACAAAACCCTTTACAAACACTTTAATCAACAATATTGGCCTTGTGTTTTAAATTCATTCTTAAATACTGAAGTGTTTTTTTTGTTTTATTATTAGTCAGATTCAATCCAAGCTCCATACTGAACTCTTATAGGAAATGTACTATAAACATTGCTTATAATATGTGTGTGTGTGTGTGTGTGTGTGTGTGTGTGTGTGTGTGTGTGGACATTACGTGGTCTGTCACCATTGTATCCCGTCTCTTTAGCAGGTTAGGGGCAGTGTGTTGCTGTTCGAGCCGCCCAGTTGCCCCAGTGCCATAATCAAGATGTCCTTCTTTTCTTTATAAAAGCGTAACTCTCGGCCGGCGAGTCGCGCCTCCTCCAGCTCTCGCTCGGTGGCCGCCAGCTCTCGCGCCACGCTGCCCGACACTCCGTGCTCACGGTTCACCCAATCCGCCGCCATCTGTGTCCTCATATCGTCATCCAGAGCGCGGTGAGAGTAATGCGCCAGCACCTCCTGCACACAAGACAATTCACGTTTAACTCTTTTTAAAAACAAACAACGGAATTATTTGTGATGTCACGCTCCACAGTAGTCGTTAATGGCTCACATAAGAAAGCAGACACTCAGGGCTTTAAGAACCTGCAGTTTTTCCATAAGTATTTCTTTGTTGTTTTACTGTGGCAGTTGTATACGGTGTTCCACTATCAAAAAAGCTTGAGTTGTGCTGTCCGTTTTATCCCTGTACCAGTGTTATTGTGGAGAGGTGTGAATTGTTGGCCCAGCATGGGGCTCACACCCCTCCCCCCCCTTTCCAACCACCGTGCTCACCAGCAGCTGAACACAAAGTCAAGATACTCTACACACAGAAACCCAACAGTGTCCTGATTAATCTTATAACTTACTTGCAGCGATAAAATAATTCATTTGTTTATACCGATAGGAACGGGAACTGTCAGAAAGGAACGCCGGTGTACTGAGAGAAAGGGTTCAGTGCACATGAGAGTATAAAAATCAGGAAAATCCCTGAAACACGCTAAAAGACTTGTTCACTCATTCAGTCATATTTGTGCTTCCCTAAAACTGATGTACGCTCTGATCAGAACACTTTTAATAAGCTGTGTTCTGACAACAGACAACCTGACAAATGTTTAAGTAAGCAATAAAGTACAGTAAAATACTGAGCGACAGGGTGGTGTGACGAAGCCGAGTCACTGTTACACCATGAAGTTGATTATTTTCCTACAACAGCACGTCCCTGGGTGTTTTATTCCTCGTTTGTCAACGATTACAATTTTTGTTTATTAAATACTGTATTAAACTAATGACAGAACTACAATCTTAGTAACTTAACGTAATTTAATGTCGTGGAGGATCCATCAGTTGAAACAAGTTATCGCAATGTTTTTCGTATAACAGAAGTTATAGTATTTTCGGCTGTAACGAGAGCGACAGGTTTATATTAACGCGCTCGCTCTAACACGTCATCGTTTCTATAGTAACAGCTCACTCATGAGCCACATGATCTGCGACTAAGAAGAAACAAATGTTTAAAAATACGTGCTGTTGTTTAACAAATAAAAACATATACTCGTTAATATGGTGAAGTTTTCTACAAGGAGAAATGATCTTTAAGACGGAAGGAGTCTCCAGTGTCAGCGCTTTGTAACAGTCAGAGGTAAAGCTGTAACTTTAAGTTTTCCAACATCTTCAGGACAGAGGTGTTTTCTGCATTTTTTTTTGTCTTATTAACATCAAGAGACAGAATAAAGAGAGGGCTGGTGAGGGAACGACTGTTTATAGCTGCTATAACGTAAGTGACAACAGGAACTAACTTGTTTCTTCGACGTTCCGCAGCATTAAATCTAACTATAAGCAGTTAAAACGCACAATGTGTCGTTCATTAATAAATTAAACGTGGTTATAGTTGGTAAATTGCTGTTGTATAAGGGGAATAACACGCTCCAGACGGTGCTGTTATATGCGTCGTGCATAGAAGCTCCTTCAAATGACCTATAAAGCGTCTATATGCACAAAATGTTGAGTCCTTCCCATTTATTTACAGCAGTTCATCTTAAAGTCATGTGTGCAAGAGCAAATATAACAGCATATATACAGTAAATATAATTTTCCACATCCAGAACACTACAGTTGAGACCACTAACCCTGTCTGAGTATTTATTTTGGAGATTTTATGTCGCAAATCCAACACGATTTACAAAATGAACGATCGGTGAGTCAAGAGGAATTAACTTCATAATTCAACAGACAGATAAACAAAATCTAACAAAACAACAGAGCCCATACTTCCTGAGTAATTTAACTCGCTAGTTTAGCTAACAGTAATTCAAAGTCACTTTGAATAAAGGCTAAATTAGGACGTAATGCCACTGATATGTGACGTTTGAACGCCGACCTGGCGAGAGCACTGTCTCTCTCTCATGGCTTTAAGACTTCCGTTCCAGTGCAGCAGCTGGAAAACTGTCATCAGCTCCTGAGAGAGAAAACAAACACACCGTCACACTGATACAGCATCAGTACCATCACACATAAGAGCAGGAAACACACACTTCTCATGTCTGGGTTCATGAATCAGAATGAAATCCTTTCTCAGGACCAGTAATGCCATTGGAAAACAATCCCCTTTACCTGGAACTCCAGCATGGATTTGCCTTTGTTAGACTCCAGCATGAAGCGGAACGCCCCGATGCCCGTGTTAGGATTATCCGCTTCTTCTCTGTTTCCCTGTAAACATATAAACAACCTTTTAAATTCTATTACGTTACCTAAAAATCACAGAGTGTATAATTACAGCTTAAAGCATATAAAATAATAAAACGTGATCAGGAATCACTCTGGACAGAGACGAGGTGTGGATGGACATCCGAGTTCATGTGAGACAAAAATAATACGTATTAGTGTGTATATGGTTTGTGTCTGTATTCGGATATAAACCAGAAGTGGGCGTGGCCTAAACCAGAAAGCTTTCAAACCTGCGAACACATTATGTGTTCAGTGTATTCGTATACAGTTACATGTGTGTGTTAATGCCTATAAACTCACGTTGAAGGAGGCGAGAGCTTCGCACACACTCTTCTCGATGAACTCGTCCGTGATCCTGCGTGATGGATGCTCGTTGAACACGGAGTTCATTAAGGCGATTTTGGCCGCGCTGCGTCTCGCTTCGGCTTTTGTTGGACAAAACTGAGAACAGAGTACGACAAAAACGAGTTGCGATGAAATAATTCTCATGAACCCCATAATGTTAATGACCTTTACACTCTCTAGTCCCTCTTTTATACAGAACCTGGTTCTTCATATCCGTTCTACAGAACAAGACGAAAGTCGGATGTCGTACCTGAAAGCTTCCGAAGCAGCTGCCTCCGGGGAGACTGACGTAGCAGACGTATGGAGGAGTGTTGGAAGGAACCATCTCGTACACCACCAACGCTCCGTTCTTCAGCTCGGCTCCTCGAGACTGTTTCATCTGCCAGAACTCCTGCAGAGCCTCCACTACGTTCACTGAACACAAACCAGGAGAAGAAAAAGAGAGAATATAAATAATATTACAATAATAAATAAGTTACACTCTGTTTGTGGTTTTGAGGGAATGACTACTTATAGCTGCTATAATGTAAGTGATATACAGATATTAAATGATAGTAAAATGTTTTAATCAAGTTGCTGCAGTATAAGGGGAATAAAACACTTAGACATGTGCTTATAGAGTTATTATAGTGCTTACAGAGTTATTATAGTGCTTACAGAGTTATTATAGTGCTTATAGAGTTATTATAGTGCTTACAGAGTTATTATATATATATAGTGCGTCGTTATAGTGCGTTATAAGGCGTCATACCCCTGCCGTATCCCTGCGTGTGCTTGGCGAAGCTCCGCACCACCGCGTCCACCGCTTCCCGCAGCACGGCGGGGTTGGTGGCCGGTTCTGGAGCTCCGAGCCCGGCGTGGCTCATGAATCCGGCGCTGAGGCTGTGGAGCGGAGGGAGCGGCGGCGGAGGCCCGGAGCTGGCCACGGTTCCGGTTCCGGTGACTCCGGGCCTGAGCGCGGCTCTCAGTGTGGCTCCGTATCCCACCCCGGGCTGGAGGCGCTGCTGATGGCGGAGAGACTCCATTGTCTCCAAACAGCACTGAACTCTTACAGGCTATAACACCTCAAAGTGTTTATAAATCCGAGGGTATAACGGCCGAGTGCTCTCACTCTCTGTCTCACTCTCTGTCTCACTCTCTGTCTCACTCTCTGTCTCACTCTCACTAACACATTAATCTGCTTCCCGAAACACAGCAAAGTCGCAACTTTTTATTTTTTATCCGCACCGTTTTTATCCCAGGATAAATAATCTGCCTGCTGGAGGAGTCCCGTTATTACCCCGGTACCAAATATCCCCCTGGTACACACAAAGGGCACTAGGTAGGGCGGTAGGGCTCGTGATTTCACCCCCTACGTAGTGCACTTATATAGGAACAAATCCAGCATTAGGGATTGAACCTCAGCAGGATCTATTTCCGGTCTTGGAGGAAAAGTCTTAAAGGGTTTTAACATTAAAATAAGATCAACTTTATGGGGAAATTAAAGTGTTACAGAGGCGTGATAGTGAGAATTAAAATAGTGAGAATTAAAATAGTGAGAATTAAAAATAGTGAGAATTAAAAATGAGTATAATTATGAGTGTAATGAGTATACAGAGCGAAAAGTAGCATCATGATTAAAAAATGTACAAAAAAAGAACAGAAGTACAAGATAAAATATATTATATATGCAAATTAGATGTGCTATCATACAGTATTTCCTCTAATGTTAAAAAAAATCGAAATTATTCAAGTAGGAAGTTTGTACACAGACTATATATTAATTCATGCAAAAATATTTACAAATATTTTTTATTGTAAAACAGAATCAGAAAATCAGAATGTCTCACAATTTATAAACACAACATTCAGCAGTGCAAAAGATCATTTACTGTACAGTCTTTTCCTCCAAATAATAAAAAGACACACCAAAGAAAGAACAACGAAGAAAGGCAGGAGAACAGATCCGTCTCTGCTGTCTCTCGTCCTCTGGCAGAAGAATTCAATTTATACATAAATTAATCTCACATTTAAAATAAATAATAATAACACACACAGATATTTGTTCTAACACTTTTGTAGGATTTTGTAGGTTCTGTTTAGCCTGGAGATGATTATTCGTACTTTAGTGAAAATGCTGTGAAAGTTTTTTTTATGAAAGTAGAAGAATTTTCATTTTCATCCAATAGTTTTTGTTATTTAAAGGAAATTATTTAATTATAATAATAATATAATAACAGTATTTAATTATAGGCTATTACAATCTTTTAATTAAACAAGTATTCCATAGACAATATATTTAAGGTAAGGTAAGAGGTATTTTATTTTTTGACCAATATTTTAAAATAATTTTAATTTTTAAAAAAAAGTATTCTATAGTTCCTTAGACAGTAGCCTATATTTACGGTAAGAGTTATGTCATTTAAAACTAATATTTAGATGTTTCTTTAAAAATACATAAACAAACAAACAAACAAACAAATAAATAGATAGATAAATAAATAAATAAATAAATAAGTTGCAGGAAATCCCAGTATTATTCCAGAGACAATATGACAGTAATGGAAAGATGTCGAATTCATTTTAGACAATAAAAACAAACAAACAAAAACAAATAAATAATAATATAGTTAAGACAGTATATGTCATTTTTAGATCATTTTAGAATTAGTACAATGTGAAAAACAAACACGAGTCTCAAATTACTGATAAAAAAAAGTGCATAAATGCTGGAAGACAACAACAAATGATTAAGAAACAGATGGGGGAAAAAAGTCCATATTTGAAATGAATTGTTACATAATGGCGGCCGCTAGAGGACAGTAATGAGCGCGCGCAGCGAGACAACTACACAAGCGACGAAGAAGAAGAGGAAGTAGGAAACCCCGGAACAGCCGAAGAAGACGCGCAGGGAGAGAATCAACATATTCACATGGCGCGTGAATATAAACACGAATAACGAGGATTAAATTGATTAAAAAAAACAAAAAACCGTTATGTTTTAAACACGTCACGCGCCTGGTTTCCTCTCGCAGCAGTTTATAAGCGTCTCGTGCGTGTTGTTCGTGATGTTTGCGCGCGCGCCTGCTCGGTTTGTCCTTCACAGTGTGTGCGCTTCACTCAGGACTCAGAGCTTCTCCCTCACGGCATGCAGGGTAAAGGAGAGAAGAAGCGTTCTTCATTTTCATTCCTACTGCAGTACAGATCAGTTCTCCGCTCACAGTTAGAAGATCTCCCGGTTTGTTCGGTTGTACAAGTCTAGTTCCATTATTTCTGTAAAAATAAATAAATGTGTAAACTCGTCTGTCCTGAAGACTTCCTGAACTTAAAGCTACAGCTTTAATTCTGACTGTTACAAAGCGCTGACACTGGAGACTCCTTCCCTACATGTTACATAAAACTTCACCATAGCAATGTGTGTGTGTGTGTGTGTGTGTGTGTGTGTGTGTGTGTGTCAGAACACAGTGGTTGTGGAGCGCTGGTGGCAGGTTCCCCTGTCGAAGGAAGGCAGACCTCCGAGACTCTACTCTCGCCGTCACAGGGTTTATCGCCTCGTGGAGGACACCAAGCACAACATGAAGGATAAAATGGAGCTGCTGCTTACACAGACCGTGCCCAGTACGTACTGAACTCACACACACACACACACACACACACACACACACCCCCCTCAGAGAGCTGAGGTTCAGGGTGTATTGTGAGCATGAAGCTGAAATTAGAGGTGTGTGTGTGTTAGAGGTTGTGTGTGTGTGTGTTAGAGGTTGTGTGTGTGTGTGTGTGTGTGTGTGTGTGTATTATAGATGCAAACAAAATGTTCTCAGTCTGTTGCTGTGACGTGTAAAAAGATGATGCAGGATGATGTGCAGTGTAATGGTGTGTAGTGTGTAATGTGTAATGGTGTGTAGTGTTGTGTAATGGTGTGTAGTGTTGTGTAATGGTGTGTAGTGGTGTGTAATGGTGTGTAGTGGTGTGTAATGGGGTGTAATGGTGTGTAGTGTTGTGTAATGGTGTGTAATGGGGTGTAATGGTGTGTAGTGTTGTGTAAAGGTGTGTAGTGTTGTGTAAAGGTGTGTAGTGTTGTGTAATGGTGTGTAGTGTTGTGTAATGGTGTGTAGTGTTGTGTAATGGTGTGTAGTGTTGTGTAGTGTTGTGTGTAATGGTGTGTAGTGTTGTGTGTAATGGTGTGTAGTGTTGTGTGTAATGGTGTGTAGTGTTGTGTGTAATGGTGTGTAGTGTTGTGTAGTATGGTGTGTAGTGTTGTGTAGTGGTGTGTGTAGTGGTGTGTGTAATGGTGTGTAGTGGTGTGTGTAATGGTGTGTAGTGGTGTGTGTAATGGTGTGTAGTGGTGTGTGTAATGGTGTGTAGTGGTGTGTGTAATGGTGTGTAGTGGTGTGTGTAATGGTGTGTAGTGTTGTGTAATGGTGTGTAGTGTTGTGTGTAATGGTGTGTAGTGTTGTGTGTAATGGTGTGTAGTGTTGTGTGTAATGGTGTGTAGTGTTGTGTGTAATGGTGTGTGTAATGGTGTGTAGTGTTGTGTGTAATGGTGTGTAGTGTTGTGTAATGGTATGTAGTGTTGTGTAATGGTGTGTAGTGTTGTGTAATGGTGTGTAGTGTTGTGTAATGGTGTGTAATGGTGTGTAGTGTTGTGTGTAATGGTGTGTAGTGTTGTGTAGTGTTGTGTAGTGTGTTGTGTAGTGGTGTGTAGTGGTGTGTAGTGTTGTGTATAATGGTGTGTAGTGTTGTGTATAATGGTGTGTAGTGTTGTGTAATGGTGTGTAGTGTTGTGTAATGGTGTGTAGTGTTGTGTAGTGGTGTGTAGTGGTGTGTAGTGTTGTGTAGTGGTGTGTGTAGTGTTGTGTAGTGTTGTGTAATGGTGTGTAGTGTTGTGTAATGGTGTGTGTAATGGTGTGTAATGGTGTGTAATGGTGTGTAGTGTTGTGTAATGGTGTGTAATGGTGTGTAGTGGTGTGTAGTGGTGTGTAGTGTTGTGTAGTGTTGTGTAGTGGTGTG